>JAEIIJ010018651.1:0-28536 GCA_018904815.1 Drosophila ogumai | reverse complement strand
GAAAAAATTGATGAATCTTCGCTCTCGCTCTTAACAGCCGACGTCGTTTCTCTTTGCTTTTGTTTTTTGCTTTATGTTAGCTGTTCGTAAGGCGCGCTCTTCTACGGCTCTTTTACTTCTTGTAATGAAGTGTTCTTTAAATTCATTTATTCAGATTTATGTTTTATAATCAACAACGCGAAGAATCCATATAACTTTGCATACGCATGTGCGTTTTTGAAGGAAATTTCACATACACACATGCATGCGCAAAAGGCTTTTTTACTCTTCGCTCAAGAGCAAACGTACCGTGAATGGGCACAGCAAAAGAGAACGGAAAAAACGGCTTGTGAGCTGATCGCGAGCAAAGTTTGTAGAAAACCAATTCAATCGGTTGCTCTTAGTACCTTCGCTCTAATGCTAGGAAAATAACAGTTTTTTTGCGATCGCTCGAATCTGTCAACAGTTATTTGCGAGCTATGTTTGAAATACATATATATTCTCATAAACACTGCAAAATAGTTATTAATCGCTATTTTAAATTTAAATTTGATCAAAATTAAATTACTATACCAGTTGCCAATTTTTGACTTATTTGTTTCTACTGGTCAAGTCGATCATATGTAGCTACATAAAGCTTTCTTTCTTTATTATTATTATTAATTATGTATGTAGTGACATCCTTTTTTTTAATTTATTTGTATAGAGCCACCTACTGGAAGTATACCGAGAACACATTCAATACCCTTCAACCGATTCTCCACGAGCGGAACTATGACTCCCAAGCCATCCGCCACATGGAGGACATTCTCAACTACATTGAACAGCATCAACTCGGTGTGCAGGCCCTGCAGTTACGCAGTGTCTTTCCCCTTGGTGACTTCCTCCTAGAGACACTGCATCTGTTGGCTGATCACGATCTGGTGAAGCGTGTGGGCGTGTCCAGTCACATGTACGTGCACAAGAAACATATCCGTAATTGGGTGGTGCACACGTTCCAGTTAACGCGGTTGCAGAGGGAGCGGATGCAGAGCCAGGGTACTCGCCCAGTCGTCATTGATCAAAAGCGTAGCTCAGCCGAATTGGCTACAGTGGACACTTTCATGCCTCCTGAAAAGAAGATTAAGCTGGTGGAGCAGATAAGCAGCACTGGAAGCGAGAGCGATGATGAAGGAGAAGGACCAAAGCTCAAACGATCCACAAGGATCTCTTCCCGAAAGTCAGACGTAATCGCTGAACATGCTACTAATCCATCTTTGGGATCTTCACGGGACGCCATTGCGATGCGACCGCAACCATGGATCAGGGTGAACGCATCGCTTAACCGTCGCGTGCTTGATCGGTGGCTGGGCGCCGTTCTCAGCGAATGTATTTCGCACGTCGGTTGTACCGTTCACAGTTTGTTTCTGAAGTTCTCGCATATGGTACCCGTGGATATAATGTTTCTTTTGGAGCTCCTAGGTGATCTAGGCTGCATAAACCTAATGGAAATACGGCCTCAGAAGGTGCATGTGGAAAGCCTTCTAGATAACGACGACCAAGAAGGCGAAGAGCAACCAGCTACGGAAATCTATGATCCGATACAGACTTATGTTAAAGTGCACAGCGATGCAATTGGTCGTCTCACAAACTTTATCGGACAAAAAAAATACAATACTGAATTCATTTAATTATCGTATAACAAAAAATCAGATAAACCGAATAAAAATGTATTAAATCTTTTCAAATTTTGAGTATGTTTCGCGTTTTTATGAGATTCGACCGATTGAATAAGTTAAATTTTTACTTATTTCAAATACCGTTTGTGATATTTTATAGTAAATATTATATTTTATATGTCACGTTATTTTCCTATGCTCGTTTCTATCTCAGAAGAATACAGACGATCTGCTGGTTCAGAATACTTTAATAGGGTCGTTTAGGTAAGGTTCAACTTAATACCGTTACAACGAAGGTATATGTACGCGGATATTCAGGTTGTAATCTTCACAATTGTTTACTTCACTTTTTGCAGTCCTATCCTTTCTCTGCAAAATTTCAAATATTTGGGAAAACAAAAACACAACACGTTTGCTTTTTTTGGCGACCACAAATTTGCATTTGAGGCGTTTTAATTTTTGTTTCACTTCTGGTTTCTTAGATCCTGTTATTAAAACTTTAGCACATCACTACCGGCGGAGGGCAGGTATTGTTTACCGCTTGCCACCGACGCGAGGAGCGGCCTTCTGCGTGACCTTAGCGGCCTTCTGCTTGGGCGCAGACTTCTTGGCAGGTGCGGGGGCAGCTGCCTTCTTCGCGGCCTTAACGGCGCGCTTCTGCTCCTTTGCCACCTTGATGGCTTGGTCGCGCTGCGCCTTGCGCACCTCAGGCTTCATGTTGCGCTTGGCCATGATCTCGGCCAGCGAGGCGCCGACGATAGCGCGCTGGAACTTCTGGGTACGGCGAGTGCGCTTCTTGGAGGCCTCCTCCTCAATGCCCTTGCGGTGCTTGCGGCGGTACAGCACAGTCCACGTAACCTTGCGGGGATTGCGCTTCATCAGATAGGACCGCTCGCACTTCTTGTCCAGGAAGGTGAAGCTCTAAGAGAACGAATAAAGCAGGCTTTAGCTATCATGTCTGCGGAGCATTATGTACACACACACACATACCTTGCCATCAACCTTAACCATAGTTTTGCCATGGCCGGGGTAGATTTTGTACCCGCTGAATGAACACAAGCCGATCCTGAAAACGCATACTAATTAAATGAAGAACACACATTATTTTCCCAGTGCTTACTTCATTTTGTTGGCAAATTAATTGCAATTTCAACAAAATCCACGTGTGTGTATGTTCCGGAAACGAAACGAAAAGAAAGAGGAAGAGCGCGCTAGAGCTGGGCGACCACGAACGATAGTTGCGATATTTGCGTGTTTTGGGAGAAACCCTACCGAATGAAACACTATCGATATCTGTATTTCGGCTTTACAACCCATTCCTACTAGAAGTGCATTTTGAGCCATAATTTGTTTAGCTATTTTACCATGCGAAATATATACATTTACATTAGTACCTCACCGAATAGAGTATCAATAAGATATTCTTGGTATGAAAACACTATTTTCGTTATATTTTTATCTTTTAGTCACTAAGTAAAGGTATTATGCATTTTAATTCAAAAGATGGATTCGTGTCAGCGGCAACAGGAAAAAAGACTAAATTGGTTACCAAAATCTTAGTCGCAAGGCTGGAATATACATCTTGTATTCTCTTATATAATCTGATTAATTTAATCTTAATTAAATTTAATTTAGCATTTCAGTTATTCAGTCGATATTTTTAGCGCCGCCGGACGGTTAGTATGACAGTTTGTATGGGAACAACAACCCAAACAACCCAAGCCCGAAATACCATCTTTGTATGTACATATATGATTCCACTGCAACCTGACTTAATATTTTATTTTTGTATATAAAAAGAACAAAACAGAACTGAGAATGTGATTTTATGTTTCAGTGGAATCGCACTATTACACCGTATGTAAAAAGGTAATTTTTCAATGAATAGTTTACTGAAACCTTAAATATCGATAGTTTCCATTGAATTAGTTTTAAAGTTCTATCAATACTATCGGGAAGGGTCGACCCAGCTGTACTTCCAGCTCTAGAACGCGGAAAACATTCAACTCAAATTAATACGATTAAAAATTGCGCATTTATTCTGATGGCATTTGATGTCTGAAAAAAGAAACTGTTGCAAGCCGAAATGGTGAGTGCCTAGCCAATTCCAACGGAGCCTGTAGTCTTCACATTCTGGTACTATCTCTCTTCCAGCTATGGACCTGCAACAGTTCCTTACTCTGGAGCGTCAGCAACTACAGAAGGATCGGGAGCGGTTGGCCATCGAAAAACCGCAAACATGCCCCGCAGCCCTCCTTCTGCAAGCCGCCGACTTTAATGTGCAATGTCGCAGGACACAGGAGTCCAATGAACCCGTCGTTGTGTCTCCTTCCTTGGCAACCGGCGGCCAACACGAAGAACTTCATGTGGACTTGGACTTAGGAAGCCAGGAACGTGTGGATGGGAACGATGGCGGGCAGGTTGCGGCAGACGTCAGCCCATCTAAATCTACCAAGGAATTGGCGAACCAGCGCCAGCTGCTTGTCGGCAGCGCTCGTCAGTACAAGTCGCCAAATGTGTCGCTGCGGCGCAGTTTGGAAAGCGGGCGGCCGCTAAGTGAGAATCGCTTGCCAATGCGTCGGTCGGTGAGTACTTAAATATGTATGTACATATGTATGTACATGTGTACATACGTTGGAGCTTTAAAATGTGCGTTGCGTTGCGCTTCATTGGCGCACCGCATCGCAAATTTCTTAGGCCATAAATGTGCAAAAATTTTTATTTTACGCCTCATTGAGCTAAGTTTTCTGTCTTCAACCATTTCCAAAAGACTTAAGTCGTTATGTCTTAAAATCTTTGCCTCAGTTGAACCAAAGATTTCATCGAGTTATTTTCTCTAGAGGTTTCCGTGCGCCTTTGGGTAAGTCCCATTCCCAGTGAAACGGAATTTTACATCTAATATTCAAGACCTGATCCCGATAAATTTTGAATGGGTAATAGTAAATGGATTGGTTGCTTCTCAAAAGCATCGAAATATTAATATTAAATATGCTAAAAGCATTTTGATTTATACGAAGGTTAATATTAAGTGTATTTATACAACATCGACTTTTTGACATTCACGCATTAGAGTTTATGTAAATATGATTTAAAATTCTTTTTCGGAAAGCTAAAGCGATTTGTTGGTTGGTGTTTTTCTTCAAAAAAAAAATCTTCTTCTTAAAATCTTCCTTTTCAATTCAAAATTATTATATAAATTAAATACCGAAAAAAATGTGCTGCTTTTCACTTAAATTTACGATTACAACTATGAATAATAAATAACTGGGGAGATCCAAGTTGAAAAAGAAGAAAATAAAATCAAGAACCTGCGATCTTTATCGGTTATTTGAAACTAAACTTGCTGGCTGGCAATGTTACATAATAAGAAATTGCATATAATCGTATCGAAATTTAAACACACTATAATTACATATTTTCTCAAAACATTTAATTTAATAGAAGAAATATTTTGTGAAAAAGGACAGTCAGAATTTTATATTTGTCAGTCAGAATTTTATATTTGGTTGCACTTTTTCGTTATCACTTTTTAATATTTGAATTTTGCATTAGGTTGCATACTTACTCGTACAGCTAATAAATAATTTGTTGTTCTATGTACTTACCATACTGCCAGAGATATTGTCACCCGACTTCTGAAGCTCCGCTCTGCGGCCAAATTAGTCCGGGATTTTAATTATTTACATTCTGGCTTTTGAAATTCCGTGTTTTGTTGCGTTTTCATAGTGTGGTGGCCTCGATTCCTTCCGCTATCAATGTTGCATGGCTCATTGTAGCCACTGTACTCCCTGTTGTTGGTTGCTGGCTTTTGTTACCGTAGTTAGTACATTCCGTGCTCCAGTTAGCATTCGGCCGGCTCTGCTGTGAACAGGCCAGCCATTCGTTTAATGAAATTGGTGGCAGCGCTCTCAGTTGTAATTTGAAGCTCGTTTGTTGCGCTTGCTCTTGTTTGGGCCTGAACTTGAATTTACTTAGCTATACTCTAAATCCCTCAAACCATCTCATGCATATGAGGTAAGCGGAATGTAGAGTGGCGGGGCGTGTCCCTGATTGCCGGCAAATCAAAACCAACGAACGGAACAAAACGAACGAGGCACATTCTAATTAGCTGAAATATAAAAAGAAAAGATCAAATGACGTAAACCAGATATTGAATGGTTTCTAAAAATACTTATCTATTATCCCTCTTTATTGAAACACTAAGTTTGAGTTTTATTTTTTAATAAATGAATGTGTAGGTGCAAGTGTTAGGCTCGCCCAACTCTCACCGCACATAAATTTTTAATGAAATAGCTCAGTTATAGTCAACACTTGGCAACCAAATTGTATTTGTATTTTTCAATACCAAACTCTCAAAACAAGAAAGAAATATCAAAAGGAAAGGTAATGTGTGTACATTATAAACCCAACAATATTTCAACTTTTGTACTTACTTTCACAAACGAGAAGCGTTCAAAATACTTTCGATTGGGGTCCGTTGTCCCTGTGTTTTATTCCGCCCTGCTGCCCTTGAACTTATACTGAAGCGTGGCGACAACAAAGGCGTCTATTCCCGTTCAGCTTTCACACGTCGCATTTTCATTAATTTTCGCACATTTATTACCAAATACATATGTACATATGTATGTAAAACCTAACAGGCACTTAGTTAACCCAATTTTTATGTGACACGCAACAAAATTCGATGAATGGGCCTAGTAAACAGCGCCACAGAAATGGCTGAAAAATGTACAGTGGTGCGCTTGATGTATAGAATAAATATTTCTATGTTTAACCCGCGTCTGTCGATGTTTTATCTGAATTTGACGGAAATCGATATTCTGTATCGGAAAAAAATGCAATTATATTTCTCGGTAACATCGATAATAATTTTCAATATTTTTCGATAGTTTACGATATTTTTTTTTATGGTATGGAGGGCGATATATTTGTTTGACATATGTATCATAACGGGGGTCTTTATATTGATTGAAATCTGTCCATATAAAAAAGGATAAATGTACAATTGTCAAATAGCCATAGATCTTGAAATCTTGATCTTGATCGCTTAGCTTTGTTTTCATTTGCTTTCCTTCACGGGGATTTCAGCAGAAAGTTGTCCAATTTTGTCGGCCAATCTTTGGTTTTCTCGGAAGAAGAACTAATTCCCTGCTTATCCACTGTACTTAGCCGGACTATCGGATAAACTATTTTAATAAAGCTCACAGCAGACTTACCACTTTTCCCCCACCTGAGATGAGCTGCGGGACCATATAGCTGGCTTGCTCCTTGCCCTTTCTCCTCGTTAACTTTCCCGTCTTATTTGCAGTCTTTATTTTGATAGTTTCCTTGACCTGAATTGCTGGAATGTTATGGCTTTTTTAACATTCGTTGTAAGACTATTATTAATCTTCTTTCACAATCTCTCGGTTAATTGCACATAATTAGGAAGGGCTCAAAGAGCTACTCGAATGTCCTCACACCTCAATCTCGGCACTCACACTCACCTTAAATTATGAAAACGTTAAGACGTACTTTAATTAAGGTGCACATCATCATTGCTAATACAGAGTGAAGCGTAATGCATGCAGGCAACGTCCCCGCATGGCAGAACAGCTGGGCCTTGTTGATAAATTGGCGTGGCAAAACGTCCCAGCCCAGCTAAAGGCGCCTGCTAACTTCAGGAGCGGTCCTCGTCCTTTATATTATTATTTGTTACCCCTTGATTAAAGAGAGGCATATAAGACGGAAGGCAAATTGAATACACTTGAAACAAATGAAAGTATAAGCGGAAATATATCACATAATGGAAAGGGCTATGAAATAGAGAGAGTATAAATCGTATTTCAATTAATAAAATCTATTTTACTTTCTTTGATTTCATTAAATTTACTCTTGAGTACTGGGTATGGCCTTAGTCGAGCTCTAGTTCCCTGACAGTTGTGTGGATTTGTATATAATTTTGTTGATGCCATCGGTGCACGCGATTTGCGACGTCGCGTCGACGGCATACAAAATTATGTGCAAAAATGGCAGTAGGCATTGTGGAGTGTTTGGCGGAGCAGCTCCTGCTTCTGCTTGTGTAGCTCGGAGAGCTGGTGCTGCTGACCCAAAAAAGCGAATGGATAATTTGTTGCCCTCACCTCAGCGCTTATGTGTAAAAATGTATACGAGCTTCTTGATGGTGGTTAGTGTCGCCGAGCGGAACACGAGAGTTGGAAAAAGAAAGAGCGCGATAAGGAATATATAATAAATATATACAACAATTCTCTTTCGCACGCAGGATGATATGGAGCAATGGGTTACGGACACATTTTACTCCTACTTTCCCGGCTTTAACAATGAAAATCAGAAGCGGCAAACTTATTTGCGTGAGCGACAGCGCGAGAACCAGCAGAACTTTCTCAAGCACCAGGCAAGTGTCCGGAGATTACCATAAAAATATTTATTCCAATTATGTGCTAGGCGCTTAGCAGTGTGAAATTTATGAGCTGACAAATAGCTGTTTGCTTTTGTTCCAGATGCTCCATCCGCCAGTCACAAACAGGCACCAACGACAGGGTCACGTAAAGAAGACATCACAGCCTGCCCCTACCCCTGCCACTGCCGCGGATAAACCCGGCTCCTCCAGCCAATCTAGCACTAGCATCTCCAACCAGAGCACAACTGATAAGACTGACCTAGAGTTAATTGTAAATAGTAATCCCAATTATGTGCCGCCTAAAATTCGGCCTGGCACAACACGTCAAAAACTCCTCCAGGATCTGGGCCATGTGGAACTCTCCAATATTGTAACTGGGGATGGCATTATGGAACGGAATCTGCGCAGTGCTGAGCTGGAAACAGCTCGCAAAAAGGATTACCAGCGTGATCTGATGCAGCAGATTGACGATAAGCGTCGTTCCATCGAGCTCCTAAGGGAAAAGGAGCGTCGCCAAGAGGAGGCCTTGACGAGGTATAACATAGCCAATGTATTATTTATTTATAATTAATATAATATATTAAATTCTAGACGGTTGGAAGCACAACTCAAGACAATAAAGTTGGAGGAGCAGTTGGAAAGGGAGCGTCTGCGGGCTGAAAAGGTAAAGTCAAACGCTGTACTTTTTAATTAGGAGGAGTATGGTATTTTTATTTTAATTTTAAAGGCTCAAAATCTTGAGAATATTGTGTCGAAGTTTTATATCGATCATAGCTAAATTGACGAAGTTATGCAGAGTTGAACGAAGGTCGTTTGGTGTTCAATAAATGAGAATCAAAACGTTTCAAGCGCTCTCCTTGAAAATCGCTGTAAACGATAACTCAAAATCTACTGGACCCAATCGGTTTGAAATTCGGAACATAACTTATTTAACTGATTCTTCAGGTACTCACGTCGAGCTTTTTTAATTTGAAATTTTATTATACTTTTTATTTAACAAGTAAACTTAATTTTTTAGTCAAAATCGGGGTTTTGACTCCTAATAAAAAATAGGGGAAAAATTAAAAAATAAAGACGCCACGTGAGTAGCTTGGGACACTTATTCTTTAACAAATGAATTATAGTATTTTTATATCGCATGTTTTGTGGACAGTTACGATGTACAACGTAAGCCAGATTTTGTTGAGGTGTCTCAGGAGGTTCCCTATTACCCGTAGACGTATAAATATTTAATAAAACCGGGGACCGTAAATAATGATTTTTAATGTTTTCTTTAAACAAAAAAATCATCCACTTGGATGATTCCTCAATTCCTCAAGAATTCTAGATCTCTACGCAATTTTTACGCTCTCAACCTTGCAGACAAATGGCTTGCTTTTGAAAATTAAAATATATGCCGGTTCTGCATCTTAGAGATTACATTGGTCATTGATTACGTATCCCTTGCAAAGCCCAGAAATAATATCAGTTATCGAATGTTAGCCTTGGGTTTATTTATAAAACTAGATATTGATTACACACCAAAAACTTCGACAACCTTAATTGTTATTGATTTGAATTACTATACTTGCTATCGACATAAAAACCGTTCGGCATCGATAATGTAATGAAATTGATACGACTATTTCGGTCTTTAACTATTACCCGAGTAATGAAAGATAATTGCAAATGTGCTTGGGCCAAGTAATTGTGTTAATCTTTTATACATTCGCTCACTGTACTCACAGGCTCGCTTTGACTCGGAACAGAACCGCTTGATGCGCGAACAGTTGCTGACCAAACTGGAACAGGATGCCCAGCTGCTACAGGACAAGGGAAAAGGAACCAACAATCTAGCTGAAACAAGCAATAGCGCCAACAAAGTGTATAAATACTTCAGTAACTCGGCACACCACGAGTACAGACGTGGCCAGCCCCTGCCGGCGGCCGTTGATCTCGAGTTTGAAGTGCCGCAAATGGCTAAGATTGAACGCGAGTGCTTCCATTTGTGCGAGAAGATCTGCCCCCTTTGCGACGAGCCGCTGAAGAACTACGAGAGCTGTTGCCTGCGCTGTCAACGAAAACTTGCGCTAAAGCTGAAGCAAAGTGAACCGAACCGCAGGGATGGCACGAAAGAAGAAAAGCCGGCCGACGGCGGCTCCGAGGAGGCCAAGAACCAGAGAGATGATAGCGAGGATGACGATCCCAACGAACACAATTGCCAGAGCAGTTATGCCTTGGTGTGCCACAAGTGCGAGCGCTTGTACGCCATGTGCGGTGATTGCTTGGCCAAAAGCGATGTCTGCCGCGCGTGTCAGCGAGAGCGGAATGTCTGCATGAACTGTCGCCGAAATCTGTGCTCCTTCTGCCTGGAAGAGATCGCCTGCGGCAGGGACACGGAACGTACTCATATCAATGAAAAAAAGGAAAGCCACAGGGCGGAGCCTTCTTCGGACAATGCCTTTGAAGTCCTGGAATTAAACTATTCAGTGCCGCCAGCCAAGGACTCGACCGATGTATTCTCGCCTCCGTACTCCATTAATATTGCACGCAATTCGATTTTCCACGACGACCACAAGGACACGCCATTCAAGGCCAATATTATTGATCAGCTTCCGGCAGCAGCCTCGGGCAGTGCCAACACCAGCTTTGAAATCGACAGTGCCGACGAGCAATCTATGGAGCGAGTGAGACGCCAAACTGATCAGCGCTTGTCCCGCTACCTTCGGAATTATGGGGATCTTGCCACCAAGCAGCAGCAGAAGCAGCCGGAGTTGCAGCGGAGCAAGAGCGACTCGCGCCACCGGGGCACGCAGACCACGCCACAGTCGTTGGCCAGAAGGGATGTGGTACTGCGAGAGGCGGCGGGCCACAATTTGTCAATGCCGCTGCTGCGCGAGATGCCAAAAATGACGCGGCAGGAAACGACGTTTGCCCCTTTAGCAGAGAACGGCCAACGAAAGATGGACAACCTTAAAAAGCGCTGGGAGGTACGTAATAGACTTGTACATCCCAAGAGGTTGTATGAAGTCGGACATTAGCAATGCACAAGCTAAGTTTCAACTTTATTTTGTATCTTTTCACAGGTGCCCGCCGTGCAGAAGTTTACCGTTTCTACTTCATCGCCAAAAATCCTAACCCAGGTGGGAGCCATTCGAAAACAATTGCAGGCGGCGAGATTCTTTGATGACGTTGATCCGGACGATTATTGAAACTCAACGACAGGTTTTACTATAATCTGCAAAAAATGTCTGTGCAAACTTCGGAATTTCAAAAAAGTTTCCATCAAACGAATTTAATTCTCTCGGAAGTCTTCTTCATTTGACTCGAATTTGGTTTTGTAAGAAACCTTAAATTGAGTTATAGCTTTACACTCAGCTGATTCCTAGTGCTTCTCCTTTATTTCATAAGCCATAAAAGTTTGTTAACGTTTATGTTCCATTTTTTTTGTGGATATATTAAGAAAGGAAAGTGTTACTGTGCAAGAATATTGAGACAAACTTGAAATGCATTAAGTTTCTAAACCTTTAAATAAATACCAAGAATCTGTTTGGAAAACCGTTTATAAATCTCAATTGTTCTTACAATTTGGTTTACTAATTCAGGGGCTTATTGAAGAAGAAGCAAGAAATGGGATAGTGGTCAAAATTGGTTTTGAAAAAGCCGGTGAAATGGAGCAACAACGTGTCGGTTGCTGAAAATGCTTTATGCAGCTACTTGTCGTAATAAGCTTAGGAAGCTTAACTGGTTGCTTAGACCAACGAGCAAGCTCAGCCTTGGCAACAAAATGTTGCTGTTTAAAACAATTGTTGTGCCCTCGGTGACATACTGCATCCAATTGTGGGCATGGCTTCAGACTCTAACGCCATAAAGGTCCAAAGAGTCCAAAACCGAGCGCTGCGTATGATTGCGAATGCACCATGGTTTATTAAGAACAATGCCTTGGAAAGTGACCGCCACATTCCCTCTATCAGAAAGTATAACGCAGCAATCGACCAGCGGCTTTCTTGGCCAACCCGACGATCAGAAGAAGGCTCAAGCGAGGGCGTCCCGGCGATCTCTGGACAAGAGGAGTCCTAAAGCAGTAACCTAGTATTGTTCACCTGTTATAAAAATTTGTAATTCTATTCTGTTATTTATCAATGTTATATTGTTCGTCGTCATACTCAACGTTTTATAGCTATTAAATTGGTTGATCAACGTTGATAAAATTTTATTTGTTATGCTACAAAAAAGAGAAAAAAATTAAACTGCTTTCTGGAGATTACAAAAACAAATCCTGTGTATTGGCCGACGTACATAAATATCATTCGCGCATCTTTTATATCTTATGCCTACGGTGGTGGTCGTTGTCTCTTCTTTGTCTGCCTGCGTAGGGGCTCTTAATTTAATTTATGATGTGCAATTTGTAACCCCATCTGGTTTTGCCAGATTTTTCATGTTTCGCATTTCATTTACTTTTGAATGGATAAATGATCCGTTTGCTGATAACTAGTAGCATTATAATCATTAAAGAATGCGAAGAATACGCGATGGCCTTCAATATGATTAAGTTGTCATCATCGTCTTCACCTATTGATAACGGTATTATCGGGAGTTACACCCTCACATATCTTAAAATATATTGCGCGAATGCAGGTCTCTCCTACCTATAAACCCAAAACCCACCCGAGAACGAAAATCAACCAAGTTGTATGCTTTAACATAAATTATATTTTTCAGATCATTGCAATTGTCGTGTCATCGATTGGTCGAAATGTGCTTCCATAGATTTGTTTACCACTGGTGGGCGTAGACGGGGGCGTACTGCGAGTAGGCGCCGGCGGATCCGTAGCTCGGAGCTGGAGCACTGCATGGGACTGGGGCCAGGTTGGGCTGGCAGCTGAAGAGGTAGTTCTTGGGGCAAGGCGGGGCCGGGATGGAGACCGGAGCGGGGGCGGAGTAGGTAGCAGGAGCGGGGGCAGAGTAAGCTGCAGGAGCGGGAGCAGAGTAGGCTGCAGGAGCGGGGGCCGAGTAAGATGCTGGTGCGGCCGGCTTGGCGTAGCCACCTCCGTAGGATGAGCCGAGCATCTTCTCCTCCTTGTCGGCGGCAACAACGGCCAGCAGGCAGGCGACGGTGGCGATGATAGCGATGCACTTCATGTTGAGGTGAGGTTGTTGATTTGTTAGACTGACTAAAGAACAGACTGCGTTGTCTCTGGCTTCGGCTCATCGGCTTTATATACTCTGAAGCACTGCAACCAAAACTGTCGAGCAAGCACTGACCAAGTTTTCGGTCTCGAAGTCAATGTGTAGGGGGCTTTTTTGCATGGCCAACATAAATGGAAAAGACCAAGCCGTTCCTCTACTATTTTTTAGGCCACTGAACTTGTTGAGTAAACGATTTGTCGTTGGCCGAATCTTTAAAAAGAAATTGCAAATTGATAAAAAAGAAAACGGAAACCAGTTTTCACTTAACTTTATTAAAAAGAGAAGTATGTAATAATAAATACGAGACTTCTGTAGCCTTAAATTTCTTAGGAAGATAAAATATTTATACCTAAAGGATGGTACTAGTTATTAAAACAATACCCACGCCTTAATTAACTCTAAAAGGTAATCCGTTTAAAAAGCCAATGTATTTAAAAACATGCTTGTAATGCTTCGATTTATTTCGGATATACATATTTAATTTAATTTATTGGTCAATATATTCCTAACGCTACAAGTTAAAATAAACGTATAGATTAGTGCGCTAGTCTTTCTTAAACTACACAAGCTTGTAATACACGTATTTCTTATGCTAACATTTTGCATAACATTATTTAAACATTAAACATTTTATTTATTTATGTCTGGTTTATATTTTCATTCTTATAAAACTTTATTAAATTATTCCTTAATTGCGGTGTAGCGAATAGTGTGAATAAAAAAGTGATGTTCAGAAGACGAAAGCTTCTAACGAAAATTACGTTAATTATTGGTTCTTGCTGATGTTCCAAACTCTTATTTTTCAAAGAGACAACTGGGTTCTCTGGTATGTATTACCTTATGCTAAAGAAGTAGCTTTCTGGTATTGCTCCAAGTTTTAAATCCGTATATGCTATGAGCCATTACCGTAATGGGTTTAACATTGAATGTGTATCTTGCATTGTTCTTAAAGACAACGTTTAATTTGTGTTGAGAGGCAGAATTACAGTTCCCGAAAATTTCTATCCCATAACTTAGTGAGGGTATGAGGAACGGCTTTGCTATCATAAGCCGCATTTCTGTCGATAGGTACTTTTGTATCATATAGAGCTGCCTAAGTAGGCCGTGTAATAATTAGGTTTTGCGTTGTTAACCTATTTCAGGGCATACTATACTCTAACAATAAACATATATGTGTATACCCTGTAAATAGTTCTTAGGGATTCTAAACAATTGAAGTATAGGTACTGTTTGCTTGTAAACTGCAAATAAAAGTTAAATTCTAAAAAGAGTGTTAACGTTTAAAAACAGTATAATTATTCGGCTATTCGTATTTTGCCATATGGACAAACCACTAGCATACGGGCAACTCTCTGACTCTGAAGTCGAATGCGTCATTTGTACTCATTCAAACTGAAAAAAGGCAAGTGCCAAGAGTTTACATATGTTAATTTTAATAATTTTGAAACTTATAGCTCTTGGTTAACACTTTAATCGGTGCTAAGATCGGTTTTGGACAATGGTTCGTTTTCAAGACAATTACAAAAATGTGAAGCACTCGCATGCCACCTTACAGAATTAATTAAAAAAAAAAAAAAGTATAAGCACTGATTTCTGGGAAATGTTATGAAAGATTTTAATGGAATAAATTTCACCGTTTTGTGCATAGATTAGTCTTTATTATGTATTTGGAGGAACTTAAAAATAAAAATGTGAAGTAGTTCTTTTTTTTTTAAATTGAATTTTAATTCCTATCGCACGATGTTGGTTTTACTTTTTAGGTAAATTAGAAAAACAGATAAGCATTTTTTTTTCTACTCTTGCATTCCAAGCATAATGACTCCGTTTTAGAAGTTGTTATAATAACAAAATATGACCTTTTTTTACATGTTTTTTACCAAAATATTGTAATATGTTTTAGAATATGCAAGATTCTGTGAATGTTGATCAATTGGAACACTTTTTAACACGAATATACTAAAGACAAAGATTTTAGAGAAGTTTAATTTTTTTGACCGCGGTTGCTGTTTCTGGAGAGTTACCCATATACATAGTTAAACCAATTTAAAAGCTGCTTTTCTACTAGTAAAAGACTAGAAGGAACATGCCAAATTACACACTCTTTAAAAATATGTCAAAGTGGTTATTCCATTTAGTTTTCAAAGTTAAATTGTCATATGGTTACAATTTTTGTTAAGCTTGTTAAAATGAAGTCCGCCGCGCGTTTGTCGCTCAGCGTGCGTTGGCATCACATACAATATCGAAGTCTTCATATTTCACCGGCCACAGACTTCGTGGACAAGACCAAGCCAAGTTTGGGTTTGCGGGACAAAGTGGATCACTCCAGAGAGTTGATAAAACGGGCAATGACCCTGTATAAGCCCAATGAGCTAATGCTGTGCTTCAATGGGGGCAAGGACTGCACGGTCTTGCTAGATATGGTGGCCAAAGTAAAGCCTCCTTTAATGTCGCTCCGGGCTGTGTACGTTAAGCCCGCGGATCCCTTTGAAGAGCTAGAACGGTTTATCCATAGCTGTGCCCAGCGGTATGGGCTGAAGTTGCAGCGACTCGAGGGCGTGATGAGGCTGGCCTTTGAGCAGTTAGTGCGAGAGGATCCCCAGGTGCAGGCCGTGTTCCTCGGTTGCAGGCGCACTGATCCCGGCTGCGGGATGTTTCCCGAAATGCTGCCCTGCGACAACGGCTGGCCGGCGCTCATGCGTATCTTCCCGCTGCTCGAGTGGAGCTATCACGATATCTGGAACTACTTGCGGGTTAACGGTCTGCCGTACTGCTGCCTTTACGATCAGGGCTATACATCTCTGGGGGATCGTTCCTCAACCGACTTAAATTCCAGTCTGCTGACCTATGACGAGAAGCAGGGAAAGCTGGTCTATCGGGCAGCCTTTGAGCTAGAGGACCCTAGCAAGGAACGAGCCTGTAGGGATACTGGGTGTGGTCATGGTCAAGAGGCTGTTGGAGAGTTCAAGTAACGAGCAGCCCCTGGTCGTAGAGCTCAAGCCAAAAGTGTTTGCTTGCATTGCTCTTGACATGTTTATTTCAATTCATTTTTTGTGTTCCACTCAATGTAAGCCAACGTGGAGCAGCAAGTGTCAGCTAACTAGGTTCTTGGGCAAGACCCCATTCGACTGCTCCACATCTTCAGACAATTTGGCAACCTCAGCAGCCCAGTTCAACCTTTAATTTTGTATGAGTATAAGAGCAGTTTAGGGTGGAGGCTTGGCTTGGAAAGCTTTTTCGAAACAAGAGCTAAGGAGGAGCTTTCCACCAATAAAGCTTTTTAAAAACAAACATTTTTCCTTTGAAATATGATTATTTATCAAGATTTTTCTTATAAAAATTAAATTATTTGTCTGTAATTAAACACATAAATCATTCCAATTGTAAACCTAAAATTAAGTTGAGGTCTATTTTATGCATTTTAAAACAGGCTAATTAAGGAAAATTTTTGAACGTTACAGCAAGCAACAAATTGCAATTAACCCTTCTTTAAACACTGCATTAATCATTTGATTTATGGACCCACATAGTTTAATAATAAAGCACCCATAACATACAGATAATGAGATTACAAATTTATTAAAAAAGAAACTATTATAGATAAATTAATGAAGTTTTTATGCTACTATATATTTTTAAATGTTCCATTTATTTATTTTAGAAATGCAATACTTATTTTTCAGAACTATAAAAGCATAGTTTAATGATGAACCACAGACTCGGTAGATGGCTTAAGATTCTTAACGAAATACAGAAAGCCATCCCCTTTCCTGAGTTCGCCTTCGATAGGAGTTGGTTGTGTGGAAGTGGTAGTTCCCTCATGCCCCACCAACAACAAATGATCTCGTCTATCGCACACTTTCCTTGGCACCTGCTCCTTATGTTCAAGTACGTTGCCATTTCGTTCTGATTGTGCTTCCAGCGAGGGATACTCTAGAAGATCTCGGTAGGTTTGCCAGAGATTCTGATCCTCGGAGCGGTCCAGCCAGTTGAGCAAGTCTTGAATGGTCTTGTCGTGCCGGTGGGCCAACTGCTCATCAAAGGGCGGATGCTTACGAGTGGCGAACTGGGCCCGGTAAGATGAGTTGTTTGCCTTTGGAGAAGTGAGGCTAACGCGGTACCAGTGCTGATCTTTCGGGTCCTCACCCAAGAGGGAGTACTCGAAGACCGGAGGTGCCGAGGTTGTTCTTTCCGCCTGCAGTCCGGGGTATTTAATGGTGGTCATATTGCCGTTATTGCCTGCCGATGGTGGTCCCAGTCTACTGAATATTGAACTGTGACATTTTATGTTTAAAGCCTAGAAATGGAAATATTTACCCCAATTGGCTGTATCTGGGCATGGCAGATCCACCGCTCGCCATCACCAGACACAAGATGAGAATAATATCCATATGGGGGGGTGTGTTCCACATTTCCATTTTCGCTGAGTGCGACAACGTTTTCGACTTCACTGGGTTATATACTGCACCTATAGTTCATGCTTTCGTATCGAGATTCTTTTCAGTCGCTGGGGCTTCAGGTTCGATGTAAAAACTGCCGTGTAAATGAAGCTATAATTGCTTTGAGTCGCCAAACGGAAGTACTCAGATAGCTAGTGCTCGCGATAGAACGTCACGTTTATGGTTCACATGCAAATCTTGTGGAACCCGTGAAATTAGACATGGTAATATGGTAATATATTGATATAATAAGCAAATAAATGTTTGGGCGTTAAACTGAAAGACTTGCACATATGTACATACATTAGTCAATTTGAATGGAATGGATTGGGCTTTTTGATATTTTTCAAAGAAAAATTTGATTAAATTCTAAATCTAAATCTAAGTTAAGATTTTTTTCTAAAACATTTTAAACTTCATGGATTATAATTTGTCGTAAAATTTACAGCTAGCTCGAGATCTAGTTGTCTTGATTTCATATTAATATAAAAAAATAATAATAATTATACCTTTCCAGGGTATTATAATTTCAGTCAGAAGTTTGCAACGCAGTTAAAGAGACCTCTCCGATCCTATAAAGTATATATATTCTTAATCAGCGTCAACAGCCGAGTCGATCTTGCCATGTCCGTCTGCCCGTCTGTCTGTTTTTCCATCTGTCCGTCTGTCTATTTCTACGCAAACTAGACCCTAAGTTTTAAAGCTATTTGAATGAAACTTTGCAAGTAGCCTTCTATATACTCTCTCTACAAAGTTTTATTTGAATTTGTTCGTATTGTAACGGACAGGCAGACAGACATGTCTAGATCGACCGGCTGATCAGAATATATTATATTAGAAATAACATCTTCACTGCAAACTTCTGGTAAAAATTATAATACCCTGCAAGGATATATAAATAAATTGACAACAATTTGATTAGCTTCAATTTGAACACGCTGAAGTTTTTGGGTTTAAGACTAGATATCCCAAAGGTATTAGTGACGAAAGGGAAACTAATTCATTTTTTTCTGAGGGCCTAGAATAATATTAATTTTTTTCTGTTATGCGAATTTATTAAAATCCAAGTACGCAAAAAATTTTTTTAAAGCGAAACCTTTTGATTAATATCAATATCTCTTTTTACGATAAGCTGATTTTAAATTTGGCGTTTATATAAAGTAGTTGCCCTGTGCATAGTTTTAGGGATTAAACAAAAAATTCACTCATTTTATTATAATGATAAAACGTCACATTTTAAAAATTACTAAGAGAACGTCAATTGGGAAATCACTTCCGGTGCGCTCCCTGTATTTCCGCTCTCTCTCTATCTCGGATACTGTGCCAACAGCTGTGACGGCATTGCCAGCACAAAAGGATTTGTATTATCAGTGAAATTGGCGACCTTTCCAATGTGGGCAAACTCTGAAGGATGGTAATCAACAAGACTACTTTCACTTTAACATCTGTCCCACCCGCTCCCGCACCTGCACCCGAACACGGCTCGGCATCCTTCGGCGAGCGTGCGCCCGAGCGTCAACTTTCTCCTGCTCTCGCCTGCGCTCTCTCGCTCCGGTTCCGTTCCTCTCTCGGTAGCAGCAGCTGAGACAGCACAGCTGTTGTGTCGCCTTCCATAGGCATTTTGCGCGCGCACTTTCCTAAAACAAAAGGAAAGAGGAAGATGGAACACGAAACGCATATCACACATACGCACGGTGGTACGGCGAAGGCGAGCCCTGGTTCGACGGGACTCGGACAAGATTCGCACACTCAGTAGACAATCTTTCCTTATTTCGTTAACACACTCACAGCACCTTTAACCGAACCAATAATATACAGAAGAAATTCCCCTAAAGCCACCAACAGCAACAGTAGCTACATTGCATACTATATATTTAAAAAAAAGAAGTTATATGTGTACATAAGAATAAACATTTTCAAAATAGAACAAGCAACACCTTAAAGAGCTCGGCTAAATTCGTGTTATATCGGTGGTTTTTTTTTCACATAAAAAACTAAATGTAATCAACAAACATAAATTAAAATTCAATGTCAACGTGCGTGTTAGTGCTAGTGCCACCTCTCGACATTCTCCTTCGCCCTCGTCTTGTTGCTTTGGCTTTCGTCGCTCGAACTTTAACCGAAAGTACGTAAAAAATGTATCTCTTATCAGGCAGCTTCGTTTATGCGTGGCCCCTAATGGCAAACAGCCAGGAATCGCCTGATAAAATGCTTTCATTTGAAACGCGGCCAAATTGGCTGTCTTTACTTTCTGTATCCTGTTTTATTTGGGCGATTCGTTGAATAAGTCGTCACTTATCAGTTGGGAAGTATCAGTCGTGGGTTACACGAGTAGTTTATGTGCAGAGTAATTGCAGTGTCCGGTGCCTGATAACAATCACTTATTCTTATTGGAAGGCAATCGCTATTATAATTGATGGGTTGCTAGCTCCAACTGTATCCAGAGAGGGGAAATGGTTAGGGTTTAACTAAACTAAACGTAATTTGCGAAGAAATAGCTGCAATTTATTAATGGGAATAAAACAATGTCAACGTCTTTAATTTTAAAATTGTGTTAAATCGTTATATATATTATTAAACAATACAATCAGTTTTAGATTAAATAATCATTTTTATTTTTATGTTAACTATTTATATGACGAATACATAAAATAATTCCTTGAAAGTCATAATGATACATTCTTAAAGTAGCTTAGACCAGAGTATATGATTTTGCAGCTCTTCTTGTTTGTTGAAAGTTTATCCATTGTTCGATGTTATCTATTACTTTAATTTAATTAAACTTAATTTGGCTCTGCCGTTTGTTGGTTGCTCATTGCCTGCGTGTTCAAGTGCCGTGTAAAGTAATTTACCATTCCCACAAACTTTTCGTGGCCGCTTAATTTTTAGCGCAAAACAAATAAGCAATCGCCAAAGCAGAAACAAAAAACTGCGGACCGAAAGTCCTTCAGAAATAGCTGAGCTGAGTAGAGAGTTTCAGTCAGGTTATTTAAGCGAAAGAAAAAGTTTTCAGCCTGCCCATTACTTTCACTTTTTCTCCTCCCTTCTACGCTGCTGCAATATTTTGCTCGTGCTTTCGCTGTTGTCTATGTGAGCTCGGGGCTTCACCTTAGGTGTGTCTATGGGTTTTTAGGTATATGCGCTTGTGTATATAAATATATGCATGAGTGTGTGCTTGAGTTAGCTGATTCGTCCTTCAATAATTCTGCTGTTAGATTTTCTTTATCAGAAGCACTTTAAAGACCTTAAATTTAAGAACTTTATTTTGATAGTTAATAAAAATAAATTATTTAAATTAAAACCAGCACGAAACATTAGTTTTGAAATTGTTAATATAAAGTACAAATAAAAAAGAAAAACATATCGCTGTGAATAGGATTGCGAATTTGAAAACCATTTTAGTTAGAAGCTTGCAACACAGAGAAGGAGACGGTTCCGACCCCATAAAGTATATATATTCTTGATCAGCATCAACAGCCGAATTAATCTAGCTATGTCCGTCTGTGTGTCTTCTTTCTACGCCAACTAGTCCCTCAGTTTTGGAGCTATGAGACCTTGCAGATAGTCTTTTGACTATTCTCACTACTATATACATATGTATGTCGGAACGGCCCGGTCGGACGACTACAACAACTACAGCTACAACAGCTACAATAGGAACAATCAGGAAATTAATAAAAATATTATAATTTCGCTGTCTTTTAAATTTTTGTCATATTATAATTTAGTTTTAATTGTATGTAAATCGGACGATTATATCATATAGTTACCATAGGAACAACCAGTAGAGAAAAATGTAAAGCTGTGAATGTAAAACTGCAACTGAAAATATAATTGAAAGTTTACTTAGTTTTTGTTCATTTATCATCTAAACTATATTTAATATTTCAAATGTAAAATATTGTTATTTATACGATTTAAAAATAATGTTTTTGAAATTTTATCAAATCGAAATAACTATATGCTTTGTATGAATAAATATCTTGTATCCGTATATCCTGTAAATTATCCAGCTGACAACTGCAATGGTAAACAAACTTCGGCATGCCGAAGTTAGCTGTCTTTCTTGTTAAAGGTTCTTTTTTGTTGCCGTTCTAGTCGTCTTAATAAAATAAATATATCGAAAGTGTAGTTTGTATGGAACATGTGTTTCCAGCTGCCGACTAGTTTAGTCTGTTATAGTCCAGATATAAATTTCCTGATCGAATATTCTATATATATATATATACTCTAGGAAGGCTCATCATCATCGTGGACTGTTGCCAACAGCATTCATACCAAGAGCTACATTTTTAACATTAACAATGCTTATTGAGAGGTGCAAAGATAATTCAAATACAGTCAGTTCCGGGTATCTCATAGTTGAGGCACTCGGGCGCAGTCTGATTCTCCTCCCTTGTATTTGTGCTGTGGCGACCAGCGGCCATTTTGTGATATTATGTGGGTGGTAAGTGTATGCGTGAGCAGATGATGTGGGGCACACACAACGCCTGTGTGAGGTGAGCTGTGGCACTCGTAATAATAAAAATGTCGACCTACTCGGTATGGAGTCGTAAATCGTTGATGTTGCTGTGGCTGGTTGTTGGTAGTTTACGCTGCCGGCTGTTGTTGTTCCTTGCTCCGGCAGCTTGGATTGTAATGAATATAAAACTGCCTTTTAACTGCCTTGGCAACTCCTCCCCATCAGTCGCCAGCCCTGTTTTTATACATGTCCGAGGGCATTGCAAATTCCTTTTCCTTTTCCTCAATTGTTTTACGACCCCTACCTAGAGGGGCTTTAAGCCAGGCCAGCGGGCATTCTCCAACGAGAAACTTGTTGAGGCAGAGTGAGGATACACAATTGAATAGGAAAACCTACGAGATTTGGCACGCTATAAAGTTTTGTATAATTTTTAGCAATTTTTTCGTCCTCTGCTTTGAATAGAAAAGATTTCGATATTTCACTTTTGTAATTTTTTGCTTCAGTTCATGTTTGGCAAGTCGCGTCGTTTTCTTTTGCCAAAGCAACCAGTGTTTTGTGTGAGATAAGCAGCTTGACCGTGGAAGTGGAAGTGGTTGGATAGGAGCAGCCCCACGGCTTTGTGCCCGCTGCTCAAGGACTCAGATATACAGGATACAGGCGACGGCACGTACGGGGCAAGGCGTGCACGGCGGCATGATAATTTCGTTGAATACCCAAGTCAGCCTCGACTCTGTGCACCAACACCGGGCAAGCGAAATGGGGTTCTCAGTTGATATGCAAAACAGTTTTGTATATCTTAAGCAAAATCCCAGCTAGAACCAACCAGTTCCTATATGCATCGACAGATTGGGAAAAGATAGTGACATCGCCTTAGCTTTCCATTCTTAAAGATTTTAAATTTCCCTTACATGAAAGTAAACAAAATTAAATTTGACTTAATATTTATACTTTTATTCTCCATATTTACTAACAACTGGTTTTTATAATATCTTTCCATCTTCATCTTTCATTTTCATTTTCGTCTTCGTATTATATTTAGATTTATATTTTTCTACAATACTCCAGCTGAAATGGCTCAATGAAATCTCTCAATAAAAGTGCAAGGTTTTTCCTAGCTTCCTGTGATTAACAAAGGTGGACACAAATTGCAAAAATAGATTCATTCAGCTACAGATAATCTTAGAGATTTTTATCTAATTTGTAAGTGAGTAATATGTAAATATTTGTTTTTGTTTTCAAGAACAAGAGATTAATTTTCCTCTGGCATGGCCGTCCCATTTTGGACATTTATTTGGGAGCCATTATAGACTCATTGACAGACAGTAAGCTGAGAGCACCAAATTAGTCAACTTGATGGGCTATACATCTTGAGTACATACATATGTATATATTTATGCCAAGCTAGACTATAACTTTTGGCTTTAATGAGAGTGGCCAATGCCAAAGCCAAAGGCCAACGCGAATTTATTTCAAAGTCGGTTGGTGGGCGTGCGAGCCGCGCAAGGATATGGCTAAGGAGCAGCCACACATGGGTGTGTGTGGGCAAGAGCGTGTCGTAGTGTTTTGGCCCGGCCAACGCCTGGCTGTCAGCGTCAGGCGAAATCTTTAGAACTGCCTTGAAGTCGCTTGCTGCCAACTTTTTTCGACAAGCCAGCACCAAAAGTTCAGGCTAAGTGCACTGGGCAATAGCAACAGTAAACACGCAGCTGAAAAACATGGACATGGTCGAGCCCAACGGCAATCGACGCCTCTGGCCATATTATACTTGCTCCCCAACTGTTGTTGGCCGCCACAGTTGTTGTTATAAACAAGTCAAGAACTGGCCAGCTTGGCAGCGCTCTGGACGCTCCTGCGCGCGCATTTCCACAGAGAGTGGAGAGTCGAGAGAGAGCTGTCTTCCCACAGGAACTGAGGACGCAGCTGCTTGGCATCCAGTGGCCAGGCACCGAGCTCCTTTAGTATACAAAACGGCAGCGAGCGAGGCGTTCGTCACACGGCCAAGAGCGGTGGCAGCAACGATATCACAGCGCCAAAAAGTTCGCGTCAAATGAGGTGAAAAGTGAAAGTTGCAAACTTGTGCAAAATAATTCCCCAGCCCTAGCTCAGGTGGGCACCGGGCTGGCCGCACGTGGCATACATATGTGTAATATTTCCCAATGAGATTGAATTAAACGCGTTTGTCTGCGTTAAAGCCAAAGACTCCCTGGAGCATCCTCACTCACGGCCATAACAAACTTTTATGCCACTCCATACTGATTAAGTTAGCTCTATGGGTAACAACGGAGGTTTATTGCAGGAAAATATAGGCTTGTAGAAATTGTAAATCTAGTCAATCAGAAAACCTATTTCAACAGGTGTAGTACAGACGAAAGGAGAGTAGTTTTGTGACCGAAACCGAGAAATCCAGCACAAACTGTAGCTCATAGCTTTGGGAGACTATCTTAAGTTGGATAACTAACAAATTTCGGTTGTACCAAGTACTAATTGGGCTAATATATAGACTACAAATAGATGTAGTTCCACTTAATTTTTCTCTACCAGAACAGGATGCCTTCTCAATGAGTTTTCCTTCTGATGTCCGTCCTCAACGAGTAATAATCGCACTCGCCTTCAGTTTGAGTGGGTCCTTCCGTTTTATGTTTATTACCTCTTAGATTTTTCGGACAGCAAATGTTTGACCAACTTTAACCGATGTTCTCATTTGGTCTTTTTGTATATTTTATGGAAATTGCCTCCACGAAGGAAGGGCTAACCACAGGCAAACTTTCGCGACCATGAAAACCTTTGACTTTGGTAACAAAGAGCGTGTATATGTAATCTACGAAAAGAAATCAGATCAAGGAGAGGAGATTGTGAAACTGTAAAACCGTAATCAAATAAGTTCGTACAATAAATTAACTCGGAGCAAAGGTCAGCTGTAGAAAATGTGCATAAAAAACTGCGAAGACATCAAATTCCGGAACTGCAAAGGTGGAGAAATCGGCAATGAAGGTGGAAAGAATAACGTCATCCACGCATCGTCCTCCGGCCACGAGTATTTTCAATTACAGCTGCAGTTGCAGTCCAAGCTCAACAAGCAAAGGCAAAAAGGATCTAAGTTTCCCAACTTCAGGATTATTATGTGTTGTTGCTACTTAATTATCATGGTCCTGATGATTTAAAAAGGTACGCAAAACCCATTTTCAAATTAAATAACATCATTTTGGGTGAAACTCTTTTGGTTCGTTTATTAGTTGACTATTTCTGAATAAATTAAGTTAATAGTTGAGGGCAAGTGCAATATCGTGTTCCTAAATTTCCTTATAAATAATTAAATCATAAATCATACCAAAAATGTACAAAAAACATATGAAAAGAATCCTCAAAGTTATGTAAAAACCTTCCATGTAAATATGATTTTAATATTATTTTTAAAACAGAAGTCAAAGGCATGTAAACTTCATTAACAACAAAGTACAAACCACATGTTGGACCTTAGCATTTCCAGTAAATCGAATTGATCTGGCCAACCGGCAAGGTCCTCTATAAATAGTTGGCTGTGGTCTTTAGCAGCCATCTTTTATACTTATCGAATTATTTCATTTCGAGCTTTATAGCCTGTCTGGTTTATTGAAATTAGCGCCAAATTGATTTATACCACAATATGTTACTGCTGTCAATAGACGAATTACGCATACGTTGGGCTCTTTGTTCCTGCCAGGCTTTGTTTGTTTGGCTTGTCCCCGCTGATTACTCATACGACGCGTGGCACATTTCATGAAAATTGATTTTACACTGCGACAAAGCCCAAAGTACACACACATGGCCCAGCCATGTGTGCGTTTGAGTCCCACCATACCTACATACATATACATATGTGTGTTATTTGTTTTGTGATTTTCAATTCACATTGCTGACCTACATTTTCACTTTATGTGGGTGAGGTTTTGGGGTTTTTCTTGTTGTTTGGGCTACAGGTTCCTATAAAAAGCGGAGAAATATGGCCAGTGGTCATAATTTATTTGGCATGCAAATTCGTTTACTGCCAAGAAATTAATTAATCCAGAGGACCCCGCAAACATTTTAAAACATTCCGTGTGAATAAATAAATGTGGTTTTAAAGATTGAAAGGAGTCTGATTGGTTTCACAAATAATTAATTGCGATTGGGACTGCAGCAAATGCAGCATGCAAAATATCACCTGCTCACAGTCACAAAATCAATTACTTATGTTTCAGACAAAAGTTGTAATTCCCTTTATTAAAACATAAATTGTTATTTTCCAAATACATAATCTTCCAAGCGAATGTACTTAACACTTTAAGGGAAAAAACTTTTCCGACACCATCTCTATAGCAAAAATAAGCGATAGCTAGATGTTCCAAAGTTAATTTTGGTCTTTGCCAAATTAAGGTGCAAACTAAATTAAATTGTTTATTTTAATCTTTGAAATGTTTGAAATAACACTTAATTTATATACTAAAATAGTGTTTAGACTAACGTCCGTGTCGGCTGTCTGTTTTCAAACTATTTGAAACTTTCCAAACATTCTTCATTTTATGAGTAAGTAAGTGGTGGTTGGAACGACCATATCATACCTTTGACAAATAAAACAAAATTACAGCTTTGTGTTTTGAATACTGAAAGTAACTCTTCCAAAATAAGGTGAATTGACATTCATATCTAGAGATATAATTTACAAAAGTTTTTTAGCATAAAAAAATAGTGTGAAAATTTAAATAGGTTTTTTGTTTTTAGACAAGATAAACTACCATTAAAAATTTGGCTCTTAGTTTGATCAAAATCGAATTACCATATCACAAAACTGCCATAGAAACGATCATTCGATTGATATGGCCATCGGAAGAAAATAGGCAAGACCCTCTATTCTTTATAGTACATAAATTTATGTAAATATTTTTTATATTTCTTCAGAAGAGCGTATTTTTTTAATTGATCAATCAATTAATCAATCATACAAGAGTCAGCGTTATGTCTGTTCAGTCTTAAATTGTTGTAATGTTTTATTAAAGGAATACACACCAATATACATACAGAAATTTTGGCAACAACATAAGGCTCTTATATTTTAATAAAATGCTGCTGCATGTCTTTTTGCATTTAAAAACGGTCGATAAATGAGACAAAAGGTATTCCAACTTTGGAGAACGGATAAAGCAAATTATAGCATACTTTTCTGCCAGCAAAAGTGACTGTAACTAAGTATTACCGCTGATTAGCCAAATTAAAACAGATTGTGAAATTCCCTCTTTGGGTTTTCAATCCTTTCCTTTTGCTTCGAGTGCAGACTGGTAGACTAAGACACATTTATTTATTTTTTTCCAAAACAATGCTATTTATCTAAAACAACCCCGGCTTTTCTTGGTACTTTTTATACCCATACTCATATGAACCATGTAAAGATCCATACACCATGATTTATTTATTTATGCATATGTGGTGTTTGTGAGCGTAAGTGAACCCTTTGAGTGTCCCTTCCCATTCATTCAAAGCCTGTGCCTAGCCATTGTGCAATCAAATTGTTCCGTGGGCGGTGCTCTTGGGTTAGCGGCGCTTACGTTTGCATTTACAACCAATTATTTGTGGGAGTTTGTTGGTAATGCTTTCGGGAAGGTCACGGAATGGCTTTTTGGGAAATTAGATAAAGGGTTGTAATGCGATGGGATCTAACGCGTTTATGTGACTAAAATGTTTATGAGACCTTGTAACTCGTTCCGAAAGCTAATCTCTCCTTTCTCTTTATACTTTCAGCTCCGATTGGTGTCTATATAATATAGTCCATCTGTTATATACGTTCATGCGTACATGTTAAGAGTGTGTGTCAGTGCAAGTCAAAAATAAGTATATAAATGTATAGCTTAAAGTGGTTAAAAGTTCTCAAGTTTAACGAGCTAACGAGCTAAGAAGAAGTTTGCTTCAGTGAATTAGTGTAACCTTTATTTATACGAAAGAATTTAGATTGTCGTAAGGATTTCGGCAACCAAACGACCGCTAAAAACAAAAATTATTAACCTGGAATAGCAATGAAATCGACAAATTGAAAAATGTCAACCATATGGACAACTTTATGAACATAATACTGAAGTGAAGTAAGTACACAAATGTATATTACCTTTTGTAGTACTAACAGTTTTCCAACAAGAACTAAAGTTAAGGTTTTACTTATAAAAATAGTTAGCTTTACACTAGTTTGAAACTGAAGTTTTAATTTTATTTCCAAATAATTTAGCTAGTTATTTGTTCTATAGAAATATATACTGCCTCGTTGGAATTCATTGTTCAGATCCCTTTAGAATTTCATACGTATGCTCCATTGTTGCCCTGGTAAATTACTGTAAACTAGGAAGGGGTTTTAGTCCTTAATTTTCAAAAAGTCTCGCAATTCCTGTCATAGGGACTGGACGTGTTTTATTATTGTGCTCAAAAAATTTA
>JAEIIJ010018644.1:0-32767 GCA_018904815.1 Drosophila ogumai | reverse complement strand
AATCCAAGTAACTAATTTTTGAATTCAATCTTTAAGGTAAGGGGTATAAAAACAAATCATATCAGATGCGTACTTCACGAAATATGTAAAAAATATATTTACATTACTTGTTTATTTATTTATTTGTGTTATTCAAGTATACAAAGTCAATACAATCGAATTTTTTCCATAAACATACATATATTTTTTTTAACAGAAAAACTTTACATTTCTTAACTTCATTTAAATTGCATTTTTGTTTTGTTTTTTCTTTCTTTTAAATTTAATTTTTTCACATTTTTTTCTAAATTTCGGGTAACTTAATTTCAAAATAATCTTTAATACATTCAATATCCAATACTCCTCCACCCAGCTTGCTCTGAAAATAATATATATTTACTTGAATTGAATTACAAATATTTAGAGATGAAGAAAATAAGAAATGTATGTATATATGTATATGTATGTATATTCGTTTTATAATGATCAGCTTACCTTATCGACATCTCCAAAGCTAGGACTAACTTGGAGTAAAAATGGCTTATCCGACTTACGGGGCCAACGCTGTAGAGCAGCTACAGCTTCCTTGAGCATATCGCGATTGACCAGGTCGCATCCGCAAATGTTTAATTTTTGCAATGTTTTGCTCCTATTGATGACCATATTGACTCCACGGTTACTGATTTCCGAACTTGCCAAGTTTAACTCCTCCAGGTTCAACTGGCAGAAAATTTGCAAACAATCGTCGCTTCCCACCGAGCGCCCGACCTTCTTAAGAGCCTTAAGCTTCATTAGTATTTCGATTTCATCGTTATTAATGAGAAGAGGGTAATTTGTACAAAAATTCAGTGACTCCAAGGTTTTGCCATAACTAAAGACCGATTCTCCAAATACATCGGTAAGGCTATTCTTTCTATAGATTATTTCAATGGTCAAATGTTTTAGAGTCGGAAAGTACGGGAGTGGCATGTCGAAGATCGCAATGCCAACTTTGAGTAATTCAATTTTCGGCCACAATGTTTCGCCACCTAGATCTTTGGGTATACGGAAAACAGCGGAATCTAACTCCAAGCTATTAATGTTCTTCAGTGGAGAGCAAAATTTGAAGACATCAATGGGTTCATCATAGTTAAACAAATTCAATTTCGTCAGATTCGCAAGCTCTCCAACTCTTTCAACTAAAGAGGAATACAATGTTGATAAAAATAGATTTTCTCGTCTTTATAATACTTACGCTCGTGATAGTTGAACGTGATTAACTTCAAGTGTTTCAGCTTGGGCATTAGCAGCAGCATATCCACCACACTATAATTTTGAGAATATTTCCAAATTTCCATGTAAAAAACATTTTGTAGAGGTAAACGCAGCGAGTGGAATTGATTCAAGAACCTGCTGAGAACGAAAAAGCGAATCTTCTCCACGTTGGGACAGTGCATGGAGGCCAACTTGGCCACAATCACGTTATCTTGATGGTCCCAGATTTCTAATCCAGTGATGGAGGATCCACAAAGCGGCAAAATGTCTAACCACTCCCCGATGGGTCGATCCTCAATTGTAATAGACTTGAAGGTATTGCGGGCGTGGAAGGCGAATGCCTTTCCGAGAACGCAATGAGATTTTGCCAGATTGAGCTTATCTCTCATATTCGGAATGTACTTGTAAACCAAGTCCAGAAGTTCTATTGGAAGGTTAAACATATAACAATGAGATGACATCTTCTTTAGTTTTAGATTAAGATAATTCAAATCGAAGCGAAGCCTTTGAAAGTTGCACTGCAGGTCAGCAAAATTTTTTGTAAACAACTGAGCAGTGCAGTCACATTTCCATTTTGTAGCTAATTTAGCCACTTTTCGATATAAAAAGCTACGTTTCCCATTTCAACATTTTTGTTTCAGTTCCAATGTTTCAATTTTGTGCTCTGCGTAAATGCTACAAATCTCGTTGTATGTATCATGTATGTATTTACATATGCACATATCTATGAATACCTAAAGTATTGATGTATGTATGTATTTCCGCGTTTGTAAAACTTTTTTCTTAAATCTAATCAAATTTTACGCAGCATTGATCACCCCAGCGTTTGTACCCTACTTGCCTGTGATTTAAAATGGAAATTCTCACGTTTTTTTGTGGAGGGGTTGTCGAAGTGATTCGGAGTGGATCATTTTCACACGCCTCTATTTTTCATGCGTTCTGCATTCGCGCCTACTGCCAATTACATTCGTGCAACTGTCAGCCGTTCAATGACAATGACAGCCATGGGTTAAGCCCTCCCTCCATGGCCCTAACCATGCAGGCAACCGAAAGGTTGCTTCACGATCACTCAACGATTTTTTTCTTATTTTTTTAGCACTCCAATGTACATTCATACATACATAGTTATGTACATGCATATGAAAACAGTATCAGTCTAGGTTTGCACTTGCAGAAATTTATATGTGTCCATTTTCATAAATTTTATATAATATTTAAATAAATGAATGTGAAAAAGGTATAAATGGATTTTTAAAAATGGGTTTAAAATTTTATATATTTAATAAAATAAAATATTTTTATTGTTTTAATAATATTTAAATATTTTTTTAAACTGAGTTACATTTAAAGTTAGAAATACTTTAAATCGAAAAATAGCCCCAAATATCTTTATTGTTTTTGAGTTTCTTAAATTCACAAATTAAGCTTTTTATTTTGCTAAAATTAATTTAAATTAAATTTACTTTGTACTTCAATTCAATTTTTAATAATAAAACAGATAATACTAAAATAAAATATAGGCTAAAACCTCCGCTATAAAATGTAACCCGATTTTGCAGAATCATTTACAGAGAATATAAAATTTTTTAAATTAAAATAATTGGTAGTCCCTAAAGGAATTTTATTAGCATATACATATGTACATTTGAATAAAAAAATATATTTTTTTTTTAAGAAGTTTTTTTTTTTAAGGGAATACAAAGTCAAGGATATACTTTTTCGCCCAGTGTTAAGCCAAACACAATCGGAACCCAATCCATGCATATGCAACCATTATGTGAGGGAGATCAATTCAAAGGGGCTCCCCCTCCTGGCGATGCACTCGATCTGCATAGGCTAAAAGGCAGCCAGGAAGGGGTAGGGGGTAGGAGCCTGCACAGGTTATCCTGGGCATGTAATGATCGTGGCTGCTGCCCTGGTGCCTCACGCAATTTGTGCGCTGAATAATGCATCCGAGAGCATCGCTATCAATTGCCTGACCCCTAATAACGAATTCGTGCCCAACTTAATTGCAGACATATTGATGAGGGGCCCAAGGACCAGCACCAGGACCGGGGGATAATCCTCGAGACCTTTTTTCCCCTCCCGCTCTTGGGTTTCCACTTTACACAGAGAGTTTGGTATATATTGTACATTGTGTTTTTGCCATTTGCGTGTCATTTTCTAAGTAGAATTGGCATTTCTTTTATCTCCGGCAAAGATCAGATCAGATATCAGAAAAGGTCCAGAGGCTGGGTCCCAGGCCAACAATTGAGAGTAAAAGTAAATGTTGTGCTGATCCATTTCAACGATCCTTTCAGGGATCGTGATCACTTGTTTGTTCAAGTTCTTAGCAGGTTCATCGTCATCGAAATGTTTCTGGTTCGTTGATTTAACAAAATATTAAATCCTTTGTTTGCCTCGCCAACAGGTGGTGGATCGTCGTCGTCGCTAATTGGATTATGTATTGCTTAATGATCCCCTCGAGGATGTCGGGTGTTAATCACTTAAGCATCATCCAGCTTTGCCGTATTCTGCGGTTCTGCGATTAACAGCGCCGAAAAAAAAGGAAAGTCTCTCTCTTAAATGGGTCAAGTATGGCAGCCTCAAGGAGGGTTTCTTTTTCTCAATTCAAAATCTTTTTATTGGTTCTTTGGAAGGGTAAATAAAGGTTATATTTTAAAATGCTGTAGGAGAGTCAGTGTTGGCTTTTAAGACAATAATTTCCCAGAGATTTTCCTTTGGTTAAATGGTAATTTTTTTGCTATTTTCTTTTAAAGATATTGACATCCTTTTTGAAATTATATTTTTTAGATTTTCTTAGATTACATCTTGTTTTTGTATATTCTTCTGCTTAATATTCAAAATAACATCTCTATTTAGACCAACTTTAACCCTCAAGATCTCAGGTAAAGTAACCATGTCGAGTACCCCACAATTTTAATGGCCGGAAGCTAGCCCAGACATTGACTCTGTTCTCATAGATCAAAAGTCTAGAGTCTAGAGACCCCTCCAAACTAAAAATCGATTAATTTATATACACACATGAGAGTACCAGAAAACTCCCAATGATATTTGTACAATTTGTTAAGCAATTTAATTCTCACACATTGCTGATTTCTTCACATTTTCTTAAATAAACAAATCGAAGAAACCCTAGCCGGGTGCGGTCCCTACTTCAAGACGTTCCACCTCCCCCACAAGTGCTCAGAATGGCGTGAAAACGCTTGTAGTTGGTGGGCATTATTCTCATTTAACAATCGACTGCACATGACGGGGGTTTTCAAGACACAAAAAAAAAAAAAAAAAAAATACAATACCTTAAAAAACAGAAGAGCACATCAAACAAATTAATTTGCTTTTGCCATGGATCAGTGCGCAGGCGCAGGTTAGTATCTCTTTTATTTTGGGTGTGTTTTTTAACCGCAGAGTTTTTATTTTGGGCTTTGAGAAAATATGATTTAGGATGAGATTTTCTTGAATTTCTTGTCTGGAACTTGAAAACTCTCAATGGGTTTTCCTGCCTTCGTCTTGCCTGATTGCACACATTGGTCGAGCTTCGGTGATCAGTAAATTTATGCGAAGCTTCTTGAAGAACTTGTACCTTAAACACACTTACAATACAAGTCTTTTGCGTGGGAATTTCCATTTATAACTTTCTGTTATTAATTAAGAAAACCGATCGAGTGGAACCAGAAAGCAATTAAGGAGAATTACATGTCTTTGGATATAAATAAAAGTGTTGGAGTTAATTTTTTTTTAATATAATTTAATTTGATTTGTAAATAATTGTAATTTCTAGTTAGAGTAACAGGTTTTTCTAGTTTCTTAAGGTCAATATCTACTTGATATTTTATTTATTTTGATATAAAAATGTAGCAAATATTTTATAAATACCTATTTATTTTTATATTTTTCATTTCTTCAAAGGCTTACTTGATTTTCTTGCTATAATTTTCGTATTGAATTTCACAGATACACGCACTTCAAGATGTCATATTCATCAAATTTTCGAATGCATTTATGTTTCTCTTTTTATAGATTTTCAACTGCAAAAAAAAAGGAAAAGATCGATCAGAGGAGGTGCACTTGAGGGGCAAAAGTATTCCGGGAACGCACGTGTTGCCCAAGTGTTAAAAATGCATTTGTGGAAAATAAATCAGGACAGGGGAAGGGGCAGCGGTAACAGCGGGCATCGTCAACCAAGTTGAAACTAATTTTATGCATGACTTTTTACACATTCCAGCAATATTTCCCCTGGCAGCCACAGTTTTTACTTTTGTTTCACGGTCCTCGACGACGACTGCCTGGCATTCCTTTAGTGTTTTTCCCTCGTGTTTCTCTTTTCCCTGCATTTTATTTTTGTTTTGAGTCCGAGTGTGCGGCATTTTATGCACAGTTAAGTTAATCTGCCCTAAGCGTACTTAACAATCCGCCGGCATGTGTCATCCTCTCGAGTGACACATGAGACGTTGCCGTTGCCTGCTGGCTGTGCTCCTCGGGGCCACTTGGTCCGTGCCACACCAAATAATATCCACTTGAGGCAGGCCCCTTGGCTGGCCATGGGCATTAGGGCCCTGGCAGACTCTGGATTCCGAGGTATTTGTGGGTTAACGATTTGGCATATGTCGGGCAGCTAAGCTAATCAATCCGTTGGTCCCTGGCACTTGGCCACAGCAGGTGGCATGGAATTTGTCCCAAAAAATGCATAAATCTTACAGAATTACTTTTACTTTGGCCAAGTTTTATAGTTACAAGATGGCTCTATAGGTTTAGGAGTATTTTTGAATCATCTAGGATAATTTAAGATTTTTTTAAATATTTATTTTTTGATATTTCTAAAGCTAATTTAATTGTGGCCAACTTTCATTGTTACCAGATGCTCGTATTGGTATGGATATATTTTTAAATATTATTTTTGTATCATCTGTAATTTTTATATTATTTTTTTACATTTCTAAAGGTTAAAAAAGGTCTAAATATCTTTTAAAAAAACCCTTTCCTCTATGAGATTTTTATTGTAAATAATCTAATAAATTAAATTAGCTTTGCCTTAATTTTTATTGTTACAAGAATCATCATCTAGGATTTCTTATAATTTATTATTTTATTTTATTTATTTTTCTTTATTTATACAATTTAAACCTTAAAATAATAAAAATACTCTTTCTTATTATCTATTTCTTTTTGTAAATTCTTAGCTATAGTTTTTATAATCTAAAAAATGAAGTTTCCAAGCTCTGATTAGTACAAGTCATTATCCTTTTACTATCCTCTGCCACCGTTCTCGTTATAAATCACCCCCAGTAACATCGGTTTTAACAACGAAAAGGCATTTCAATGCATCCACCTGATGACTGCCCGGGCATCCAACTAATGACACATAAATATTTATCAGTTGCCCCTAGACCCGAGGGCCGCCCCCTATACGGAGCTGGAGTTATTACTGGAAAAGGGTTCCCGTGGCCATAGCAAAAGCTTTGATCGTTTTTTTTTCGGTTTCTGTTCTGTATTTCTTTTATTTTTATTTATTTTTTTGTCCGTTTGTCTTCTGTAATCTGGCTGAGCCGAGCTACTTGACTTACACACGCAGAACAGGAGGAGAACCAGTTTCGGGGCATTGAGTAATTACCACGGAGGGGATCGGCGGAAGAGAGCCGGAGTTGGAGTCCAGAGTGAACCTTTTGTCCAGCGAGTAAGTCCCTACACAGGGAATTATTATAGGAATTTCTTATAATATAAAAATAATATATTTCTAATATTTTATAAATGATCTTAATAGGTTGCCTGAGGAAATAGAAAATTTTTTAAAATATTCTAGACGGCCTTTAGGCTTATTTATGTCTTGAAATACATTCTAAAAAGCTTTGACTTTAATCTAAAATTGTTAAGGAATACTTAAAAATATCTTCCTATTTTTTTTAGTGTCCCTCCAGCAATGTCTTTCGCTTAATTGCGTAAGGCAGGTGGCAGTGTCTGCCTTTCTGCCGGCAAAGAGAATAAGACACGGTCACAGACAGGCCACTTTAAAGTTGTTCCCGTTGGTGATTAGTGACGGTTCTCCGGCTTCAGTTCCAGCTTCGACTTTGACTTTTCGTCCAGCTTACTCCTCCTTCTCCGAGCTCCATTTATACCGCAGGTCGAGTGCTTTCCATTATGGCCAAGTGTCAAATTAAGTGCTCACATGATTAATATTTGTTGCCGGCACGGCATTGTTCGAATAGATTCGACAGAAATCCATTTTGGCTTCTCTCGTGGGCGAGTGCAATTTTCTCGCTGATTAACCGTGTCGTTTTGCTATTAACTTTTCATTATAAGCCATACCATAATCCGCATCTATGCCTTCTGGTATTTTTTCCTTTAGCCATAAAGTCAATTGATGAATTTGGCTTTGGCAAGACAAGTGTTTTACGATGTCCTGGAACGGATCAGCGGAGATCTTCAGCGGAAATTGACTGGCATAGTTGTGTGGTGAGTCAGTATTTGGGAAAGTCAGCATACATTTAAAGGTATATTTTTTACCTAGTTAATATAAATATATTCTCTTTGTTTGTTAAATATATTTTAATGAAATATTTGTTTATATCCTTTTCCCCACATTTATGAGTAATTTCTGTGGCAAAACTTTCGTTTTTTCAGGTCAGTTAATTAATGCGATAATTAATCTTGCTGACTGTCCGACTGGGGGATGACGCTCCCTGGATTTTTATGGCTCGCAGGGCAACTGACTTTAAATCAGCTAACTGAGCTGTCAGAATTTTACAGTTCCCTGTGTCTCGCGAAATTGGGTCAATGCAAAAAAGGGAAATCGGGCAGTAGCTAAAAAAAAATATGTCAGCATTTTGCTTTAGTAAATTCGAAATTAAAAAATATAGGGGATATGCGGAAATAATTAATTTAATCTTAAATCCTAAGCCTGGCATAGGAAAGTAGGAGGCATAATTACCTGTAATCAACTTTTCCCGCTCTCACACCTTTTTTTTGTCTAACGAATCTCAAACTTTTTTTTATATCTTTTTACCCCAATTAAACATAAATTACCTATGTTCATCCCAAAAGTTATCAATTGAAAAATAATAAAAAGAACATAAGAACATATAGAGTTGAAAAAGGCTTCTTCACTGCCTTGTAAGCTTAAGACTTGACTTTTAATACCCTGTAAGGGTATAATGTTCTAATGCCACAAAATACCTCCAACTACCAGGGAACTAATGGAGAAACCTTTGTGTAACTTTGGGCGAGAACTGGTTTTTTCGGTTTGTTGTTTTTTTGTACAGACAATTTGAAACGTAAATTTATGATCCAGTGTGTGTATCTCGCTGTATCTGTATCCGAGAGATGTCAAGATACATGGGCCGAGTTCGCTACTGCGACTCGGCCAGCGACTTGATGCACACCTGCACCGCGCGCCGTTGTTGTTTCTCTTTTTATTATTGGTGTTAAAATTATGGGTTACGCCAGCCCGTCAGCCAGCCAGTTGGGGTGATCAGCGGCTCGGCGAGGTGTGGTTGACAGTCCGCGCCGCGTCCGTATATGCGTGCGCTGTGTGTATCTGTGTGTAAGACGGTAGCACTTCCCTAGGCCCGGTAACCAGTAACACCAGCAAACCCAGCAACAAAGCAACCAGTTCCTGTGCTTCAGTTTCAGATTCAGACTCGGATTCTGGGACCTCTGGACGTGTCTAAGAAACAGTTCTAAGGGCCATAAATTGTGTTGGCCATGTTTGCTGCTTGAGCCAGTCAAAGATCACAATGGACTCAACACTGGTAGTCAAATAATCTCGTTTAATACCAGGCTTTTGTCGATATCTTTGGGTAAATTTATGTTAAGTATACATCAGTTTTATTAGGTCTTAAATATGGAAGACTTTTGGGACTGAAATCAAAGGGTTTTTTAAATAAATAAAGTATAAGGTTTAAAATTAAGATCTTACCATAAGAAATCAATAAAGAAATGTATTAATTGATAGCATTTTCAACAATTTTTTCAATAACAAAATAGATTGTCAAGTGTTTATTTGTATATATTTATAAATCTTTAAAATAAACAAAACTGAACTTTTCAAGTTCATATTTTAAATCTGAAATTAACATTCCCTTTTCTAATTTTAAAACATTATTTAATTTATTTTTAATTTATTTAATAAAAAATTCCCCAACAATTAAATTTAATTTTAATCTTTATGAGATCTCTTTTCCTCCTAGTTAAACTTCTTTATGGCAATCGTGAAAATGTTATCTTTATAGATTTATTATTGAATTTTATGTTGCACAATTAAATTATTAAACTTTTTGAGAGATATAAAGTTTAACCACACTTTATCAGGATCAATAAAAATGTCTCTTAATTGAGTTGCATGCTAGATTTTATTTAATTTTTTAGCACTAAGATCCTTGAGCCAAGATTGGAGCACCTTCTGGGTTCATTAGCCGCCGCATCCTCTGACCAATCAATTACTGGAACTCCAAGCCGACTCATTAGATGCAGTCGAGATCATGTCTTGTTTCTCCATAAGCAATTGCAGTTCATTACCAGAGGATTGGAGAGCCTCATTAGGGGCACGGCTCCTTGCCGGGCAATTTGCAGGCATGCCAAAAGGGTTTAATGTTTTGATTAAGACACAATTCTAACCAGGCCCAGATACAGATTCAGAACCAGAGCAGGTGTTGCCGAGACGTTGGCGTGCGGCTGGTCAAATTTTAAATTTGCCATGACCAGCAGCATTACAAGACAAAAAGAAATCTGTGTAAGGTTCTGAGTTTGTTAATCTGGCTGGCTGGCATCTGCTAACTGTACTTTCGGTTAAGGCCCAAATGCAGTCGCAATTATGTGGCTTTTTATGGCCTGCGGCTTAGTGGAAAATCAACAATAGAAACCTTGACCGATTAGCGACAAGTTAAACCCTTTGTACACAATCTTCTGACCTTAGGTCGTAAATTAATCAAGCCCCGAAGTGAGACCGAGTCGAAACAGAGTCATCAAACGGTGGCAGAGTGCCTTTACTCCACTCCAACTCCAACTACGAGTCCAATCCAACACCTGAGCTCCAAAAGACACAGCCCAGCGCACACAAACAAGTTGATTTTCCAGCCCCAAATGCCCCCAAAACCCAACCCACACCACTGAAAAGCCCCGCACAGCTCCAATCCAAGCCTCTCAGACCCAAGCCCATTGTATGTCATTTTTCAAAACCAGAAATGAAACGAAACCAAACCAAACGAAACGAATTAAAATCTGCAAGGACTTGGGTATAAGACCTAAAGATTTTCATTAATTTAAATGAAAATATTTAAGTTGGGGAATTTATTAAATAAATTTATATTTTATAATATAAACTATCAACTTTTGAATTTAATTTAAAGGTATTAACCAATAGGTGATAGATCTTTTATGGGTATATTAGGCCCTTTAAACTTTAAAAATATTATAATTAAACAATTTCTTATTTATAATATAGATAAAAAATATACCCTTCTGCTTTAAATTTACAGGGTATTCCAAATGAAGCTTGTAGTGCGCTTTGGTCTCGGGCTTTTTACTGCACCGCACGTGCCAAGGCGGCGCGCTGCTTTTGCGCAGGCGCAGACTTTTAGGATTGGGACTCCGATTCGGAGTTCAAAAAAAAATATCAGACACTCAAGACAACCACAGCGATGATGATGATGATGACGATGCCCAAAACAGTTGTGGAACAGTTGTACTTCGTTGTTGCCGCTGGACATGGCCCCATGTTGCGGGGGGAAAACGCCTAGATGGCCAAGAGCATAGAGGCTCTGAGGTTTTGCTTCGAAGAATGGTTACTCTAATAAATTAAATAATGAGAAAATTTAAGGAAACATAAATTGAGAAAATAGAAAATTTCATTTTCTAAGCAGATAACTATAAGCGAATGAACTATTTATTTATAAATATATCTTGTTAGCTTTATATTTCAGGGAGTTTTGTTTGTAAGGCACATGTTTATTAATTAAAAATTAAAAAAAAAAATTATATTTAAAATTGTAAAATAATTATTAACAAATTTCAGACATTATTTTAGTTAAAACTTCCAGCACCATTAATTATTTACTTTAATATTTAATATCTCTGCTTAATTTTCTTTTACAATTATTCAACTTTATTTGCTTAGTTTTAGCTCTGAATTCTTAAACTATTTTTCATAGCAACAAAATACCTTATATTTTTCTATAAAAAACCTACATATATCCAACAATTTGTACTCATATTTCAAGTCCCTTTCCTAACCAAAAGAATCATAGGTAAACTACGACCATGACTTTTGGGTTGTGCGATGATCAAGACAAAACAAAAAATATAAAAAGAAGCTTTTGGCTCCCAAGAGTAAAAGTCATTTATATTATTTAGTGTTGTCTGTGTGCTGGTTCTGCTGGGTTTTTAATTAAAAAACTTATATTGGTAGAAACAAAATATCTTGGCTACTTTTGGGCTCGTGCCCACGGACTCTAAGGTGCCTAAAGTGGGCGTGTTTTTCTCTCGGAGACTGGGGATAGACACAGCAGAGCTTCTTCTCGGGGCAGACATTGTAATTGTGGATGGCGATGGTGTTGAAGATGATGATTCAGCCGATTCCGCCTGACTGGAATATTTATGGCTCGTGCCAGTCAGTAAGTGGAGGAGAAACCTTAACTTCAACCTGAACTTTAGCTTTGATTCTATCTCGACAGCCTCTCGAAACTAGATGGATGGGTGGCGGCTACTGAAAACTTTGTATCTCGTAAAATAGAGTTTCCATTTCCATGGAAATTTTTGGATTTTTTTTGGGAGCTTAGCCTTGCACGTGTCTCCCAGTGTCCCTCCTCCTGTCTTACCATTTGCAGGTGTTGTTCCACACAATTTTCTTGGCCACGTTCTGATCTTTGACTGTCAGCAGCGCCCACGCCATTTGATCCCCAATGTCTTGTGGCTTTGTCTTGTCTCGCTAACTGTGTCAGCAATTAGTTGCGGGCCTTATTTATGGTTTCCATTTGCCATTTGCCTGTTAAATTAATTAAACACAGGCCAATAAGCGAAGACAAGGTATCCATAAAGCCTTTTTGGTGTTTGAAAAATAATACAAGGTCTTTGGGGGACTTGAAAGGGGGTGAAATTATATTAGAAGGGGTTTAAAAATTGTTTATAAAAAATGTTAAGAGAGCAAAAAGGGGTAGCCTTTTATATCTAATATTTTGTTGATTTTAAATATAATTATTTAATTAATTATTACTGAGCCTTGATGGGAAAAATCATACATTGTAAAATAAATATCATATTTTCTGCTATTTAAACTGCAAACCAATAACAATAATGTGATAATCACAAGTTCCTTCTGCGCAAAAGCAATTAATTTACTCATAAAACCCACTATCCGGCAAGTCAAATGTCAACGACCAGTTCAAAGTGTTTATAACTATCTTTTCAACAACGAACCGACAACCATTTTGCACAAAACAAAATAAAAGAGCCGGACATTAGTCATCTGTGAGCGGCATGACAGACACAACCAATCGACTACAATAAACTTATCGCGCCTATAAAATCAATCAGCTTTTAATAAAAAAAAATATATAAGAAAAATATATATAGAAGCCAGCAACAATAAAAAGAGTGGCTGCTGCTGGAAAAGGAGTTCAGTTTCCGCACATGTGGAGCAGAGATCGGACAATGACTCATGGAGCGGAGGCCCAGACCCAAGCCTAAACCCATAAATAAGCTTAAATATAAATATTTTTTAGCCCCGTCTTCCCGAGTCTTTTTGCTTATTTGCCCATTCGTCGTTGTTTATACAATAAATCTACCTGAAAAAAGCCCGGCCCTCTGGCACATCTAACACTAAATAGTTAGAACAAGCCTTGTAGATACCCTAAAATTTATTATTAATATATTTAAATATTATTTAAAATTAGTTTCACTCTTCTTTAAACACTCTTCTAAGCATTAATTATTTTATTATAGATTTAAAACTAATTATAAATAAAATTAAAGCTTATCAAACCCTTAACTTCTACCTTATGGCCAGGGTATGTCTGCCAAAAGAGATGGCTCTAGTCTGGACCAACTTACTACCTGCACTTTGGGTGAGTCACCCGAGCAAATCTTGCAGTTAAATGATCAACAATTCGTGGCTCGATATGATTAGCAAGTCCCTTGGCCGCGTTCAGGTAGTTAGACCGAAAACTGTGGCCGAGACCCTGGGACCTGGCCAAAAGCTCTTCTGGCCTCCTCACTTCACACGTTTATGTACATTTTTCCAGCGAGATCGTGCCGACGTCTGGCTCAACTCTACTATATATTTACTATATACACACCGATGACTCATCGCCAAATCAGAACTCCCTCTCCTGCAGTCTCCTCTGAACTTGGAGGATTACGTTTTGATTTCTTTTCTTATTTTGTGTTTAATGCGAATCTTGTGTTTTTCTGTGGGCTTCTTTTGTTGCGATTGCGGTTTCGCTGGGTCTCAGATTTAGTCGGAAATGCACAAATTATGAGGGCGATCAACAGGGTAAATGGTCTAGGTAGTCGCTTAATTTCTTAATTAAGTGTATTGGTGTGAAGCTCAGACAGTAAGCCAATAAAACGGTTAAAATATGGTCAATAAGAACCTTGGAAAGTGCCGTAAAAATTAAAATATTTCAGCAGGCTATATTTTCTAGGTGCGAAGAGCTTTCTTTAATAAAAAGGGAATCTCTATTAATTACCAGAAAATTTATTCAGATATCTACTTTTTTCAAGAATGGCTTAGCTTTAATGGTGATAGATTCATGGAGCAATTTTGCCATTTTCCGACAGGCCTTCTCGCTATGAAATTGAATTTTCCTGTTTCTGTTGATGCTTTATATTTAGTGCTCTTTTTTCCAGTTCGTTTGAGGATGCAAGCAAAACAAAACAATTTTATTAAATTCGTAGGTGTGCCCAAATATTGGCTGTGATGAAAAATAGGATTTTTCAAAGAGAACGCGTGACCGCTGGATGCACGTTATATGTGTTTACTAAAGCTGTGTGTTTGTAGTTTTTTATTAAGTTTAACAAAGGGTTTAAAATTATATTTTAAAATACATAAACATAGAAACCAGAAAGGCATATCAATTTGGCTATTTATAAATTATAAAATTGGCAAGCAATTAGGGGAATCAATGGGCAACCTTCAGTCAAACGACTGTCATACATAATTCAAAAGCAATTTACACGATTTTAGCTATATGTATGTATTAGTCTGTATTTAATTGCTGCAGAGCAAGTTGGCCAAATTGGCGATTTTTATGTTGTAAATATAATTGAAACTGTTGCCAAGGATGTCAACTTCTTGTAAGAGGCAAGTTTTTGATAATGGGTATGTGGTATTCATTTATTTTTGTTGGCTAAAATGTAACAATTTCAAGCTTAAACCAAAATGAACAAGTAAATTTAATATATATATTTATAAAAAAATGAATAATAAAATTTAAAAAGTTACTTTTAAATAAAGCTCAATAAATAATACTAATTCCTATAGTAAATTCAATTTTCTGGGAATATTTGTTTTAATTGCCTGCTAATTTTCAGGCCAAAGAGTATGTGTATACCCCCATAAAAAAATATAGAATAAAGCTTATTTAATTATACAAAATCCTCTACAAAAACTTTTTTTTTTAGAATATTTCTAGGAATATTTTTTTTTTTAAAGAATTCGCACACATATTTTATTGGCAATTGCATGAATATATTGCCATAAAACCTACAAGGGCTACATAACAATTACGATCGATTATTTCAACTAAGTACAATCTGCACTTAAATTTCTCATTAAATTTATTAGCGTCAATTGATTTTTTATTGCCAGCTTGAGGCCATTGAATTTATCTGGTAATTATTTTATGTGGTTCTTTTGTTTGTAGATTTTATGGTTTCATTGAACTTAAGTTTGCTAAAGTGATAAAAGATCGTTGAAGTTCTGGAGCTTGAACGAATCAATATTAAATTAGACACTAATATTTTTATATTGAATTATGTATTCTAATATGAAATTATTTAAATGGAATCAGTTGAGATCATTAACCTAAGATTGACACTCAACTATTTAGTAATAAAAAGAAGCTGATTAGACTCAGGGTTTGCGAGTGTAAATACTGACCCTATCAGTCAGCTGTCGCTAAGAATTGAGTGATTAGGAAAAAATCATATAAAGTAGCTCTCCCCAGCTTAGAAGCGAAGCAGTCTCAATCAAAGTCTGGCGTCAGAATTAATTTCATTTTCGGAGGCAACACAATGGACTCTTCAATTTGCCTGGCAATTCTCAAGGCAGGAGTACTGGACTTGCTATTTAACAAGCTCAACATTGAAAAGAAATCCCTCTCACTAGAAGGAGATCCAGAGTTGAAGACTAGGAATAGATCCATTAAAAGTGAATTCGTGGATATTGATATCCGCAAAATACCGCTGGAGTATTGGTCAGTAATCTTGCCACTCTGCGGCACTCAAGTGCGTCAAATAAATGCCACGTGGAATATTGCAAATAATATTCCATATCGCTTAATCTTGAACGAGTGTCCGTTCTTGGAATCAATACATTTCAATGTGAATAATGATAATTGGTTAGAGATTATCTCCCTGCTACTCGAAGCTAAAAGTTTGGAGTCCGTTTATCTGCACATAAGTGAGGATTGTGAAGTCTCTGTGGATATACTAAAGGTCTTGACGCGGCTTCCAAAGCTAACAAAATTATTTTTACATGGCTTGGACTCCAAGGAAGGTGAGTTTTTAGAGCTCAAAACCCATTCAAATTAATATTAATTTATTTTTATAATTATTTTCAGTTTATCAGTTACCAAAACTAATTCATTTGGAAGATCTCAGCCTTTCCCTAAGAAAAGACTCTCCTGCCATCAATATATTTGAAGTTCTGTCAGATCTAAAAAATCTCCACACTTTGCATATTTCAAATATAAAAATCTTAGAAAATCATTACTCTACCTTAAACGAATTAGAGCATTTAGAAATCGTTTCCTGTCACACGTATTGGATGTTACCGCATTTTCCTAAACTGAAGTCCTTACGTTTCAGAAATAATCTCAATTATTCTCCAGACTTTCGATTGGCGAATTGGATTTTAAGACATTCAAATACTTTAGAGTTTTTGGAACTGCGTTTTCAAACTAAGCAGTATGACAACATTAATTTTGGAGAAGAGGACTTACTCGAAACAGTTCAGAATTGTAAAAATTTAAAAACTCTGCACTTTGGTAATTACTTCTATTGGGATTTCGTTGAGCCCTTCATGGATGCCGTAAAGGCAAATGGTGGTTTCAGCTTGGAAAACCCACTTCAAATCGTATTTAATAATGTTGAAGAAATAAAACCATTGGTGAGTTTTAATTAAATATAAATATTAACTTTATTACAATCCCTTTTTTTTATTACAGTTTTATAAATCGCCTTACATTGGACTAGTTTATCTAAGAAATCCCACACCATTTGAGAGATGTGCTTGGGGCTCCTTACCGAACTTGGAACTTTAATGAGTTGTCATAATCAATAGAAATTAATTATTAATGTTGATCAAAGTATAACAAAGGCTTACTGAATTTCCTAAAATATATATTTAATATTTTATTTTTCTGTTTTATATTTTTCTTAATTTTTATTTTACTTTTACCAATCACACACATTTTGTAAACCAAAAAACTCAACAACCACCTACCCCAATAATGTCATTAACAATGTGGCAACGTTGACCCACTTTCACTGCCCAGAGAATGTGAACAGCTGTCAGAGGCTGTGAGATATGGGACAACCCCTGAGACATGCCCAGGGAGGCGATAAACCAAGACAGGCGACACTCTGGCCAGCGGACAGGGGACAGAGACCACTGACACGACGCCTCCATCGCTCATCCCACTGAAAGCGAAACAAAAGACAAAGGACGCTGGCAGACATGGGGAATACTTCCGATATAAGCGATATGGATCGCGATCTCTCGATCGACGCCCACACATATGTTTATGGAGGAACAAAAGATGAGTTTTGTTGGCGATGATTAACACGATTTGTGAGAGATTTTGTTAGTTGCCAAGTGTGTCTTGAGATTTCATCAGGCAAAATGAGTAATTTGGCCAGATTTCGAAAATAATTCCTCATGACAATATGTAATTTATTAAAATATATATATTAATTAAATGTTAAATTTAACTTAACTTTAAACTTAACATGGTTTTTAAATATAAATTAAATATTTTTGTATACTTTATGTTCTAATTACTCGTTAAAAACAACCCCATGCACATCTCTCGCATAGGGTGGGACTCCGTACATAAACTAGTCCCAAGTATGGCGAAGCAAAAAACTTAAAAAAAAATAAATAATTAAATAATTAATAGAAGAAACAATGTAATATTTATATTTTATGCAAACTCACCATCGATTTGACTTCTTCAAAGTTCTCCAAGACAAACTGGAATTGCCTTTCTGAGCTAAAACCCTTTGCGTTCAACAGATTCATGAAGGAAGCAACGAAATGCCAGGTGATGGAGTTGCCCAAATGAAGAGTTCTCAGATTTGTACAATTTTGAAGCATTTCGAGCAGGTCCTGTTCCCCAAAATGGACGTTTGTATGCTGTAAATGTGGGAATTGCAGTTCCAAAAACTCCAAAGTAAACGAATGCTGGGAAATCCAGTAAAACAATCGAAAGTCTGGAGAATAATTGAAGTTCCTTCTGAATCGCAGTGATTTCAGTTTGGGAACCATCGGCAACATGGAGTACGTATGACAGGAGAATATTTCCAAATCCTGAAGCTCATTAAAGCACGAGTTCTGGGTCTCCATGATGTTCATGTTTGAAATATGCAAAGTGCTGAGATTTTTCAAAGACGAAAGAATCTCAAATATATTGATGGCCTGGGAATGGCTCCTCAAATTAAGGCTGAGGTCTTTCAAATTAAAAAGATTTTGTAACTGATAAACTGAAAGTGATTTAAAAGTAAATTTAAAACAGTTCGAATGGCTTTTCAAATCTAAAACTCACCCACATCGCAGGAAAAGCCATGTAGCAGCAATTTACTTAAACTGGGTAGCTGCATCAGGGCGTTGATGAGGTTCACTGAGGGATCACAATCCGCGGCTATATGCAGGTGAACCGCCTGTAAAGTTTTCACTTTGAGCAGCAGCGAGGTGATCTGCATCCAGTTCTCAGTGTTCACATTGAATTTTACGGACTCCAAGAACGGGCATTGACTCTCGATTATGTGAAATGGAATATAATTCTGGCTGTCCCATGTGCCATTTATATGGCGCACCAGTGAGCCGCACAGCGGCAAGATTACTGGCCAATACACGGTCGATAATTTGCGAATATCAATTTCTACGAATTCACTGCGACTGTGCACGGCAAAGGCCTGGCCCAACAGGAGATCCGTTTGGGCCAACTGCAGTTTGTCATGGAAATTGAGCTGTTGAAATATTAAATCCAGAACTTCCGCCGGCAAACGTGTGAGGTATATTTCAGCGTTCATTGTGATTAAAAGCTAGCTTAATGCTTGACTTTGATACTGATACTGAGTGGCTGCTAAAGCTTAGAGGAGATTTATAAGACTTTTGACTAACAGCTGACTACTGATAAGGGCTAGCCTAGCCTCTTATCTGGCATATTATTTAATGTGAAATTTTATTCGCTAATATGTCGTATATTTGACATTCATCAGCGTAAAATACAGTTCTAAGAAATGTTGAATTTGGTGTCATAAAAGGTTTGGGAAGTTCGCGAACTAAATTAATTCTACATGTACATATATATGTAGAAAAAGAACTTAGGAATTTAATTATTATTTAATTAGATTTATTTTATATATTATAATATTATTTACTATATTATAACTATGTTTGAGAAGTGTTTGTTCTGTGACTCTTCATATTGTAAGACCAGAATATAGAACTGAAATTATTACCTAAAATTAGCCCATAAACCCATGAAATACAATGAGCTAGATGTATCTTAAGCTGCCAACTTACATTGTATCTTTTAAGTTTGTAAACCGAAATTTCGTTCCTAGTTTATACTTATCGATAGACCAAAGAGCCAAGCAAAATCCAAACAAGTTTGAGTCTCATAACCTTTGAAATACATTTCATTATAAAATAAAAGTTTGATAAAATATCTACTAAATATTCAATGGATACAAATTTATATCTTCCTAAGCATTGTTCATTTCTTTGTTTATTTTATTTATTTATTTATTATATCTTATCTTAATCTTATAAAAAAGTGTATATAAAACTCCGATCTCCTTAATAAAATATCTTTTCTCACATCGAAAAGTCTGCTGAGGCGGATGGGCCATCAGTTTTATCGCTGCAATCGGCGAACAACGTATTTTCTTGGCTTTTGCGTACAAAAAGGCAATTTATTAATTATGCATAAATGGCAAAGACCCTGTCGAAGTTGTGAATAAGGGAAACATGGGGGAGTCGGAGTCGTCGGAAAGTTCAAAAAGCAATCAAGTTCTTGAGTGCCGACAGCAGTTCTCAGCCGATTGTACAGTTAATATACATATATGCATATATATATGTACATTTAAGCAAACAGAAGGACTGAACGAACAGAATCGAAGAGTTTATAGCCTGACAAAGTGCTGTACTTCAACGGGAATCACCTTAAATGGCAGATACTTTTTGCTTCTTTTTTAAACAGGCAAAAATTATATTCTTTTTATGGTTTTAAATTTTTGTTTTAATTTTAAACCTCATAAATAATTATAGTAAATAAAAACTAAGAAAGAAAAAAATTAGAATCCAATACTAGATCTTCTACCTGCGACTGGAGATCCTCAAACACTCCTCCATGTGTTTCCAATGTGTGCTCTGTTCCTATCTTTTCTGAACAACCCGTAACACCATTTTTCTTTTTCCCTTTTTATTTTGGGTTCTCTTTGCTCCTTGGCAAAGTTTTAAATTTCTTGGAAATAAAAGCCTGGCCATTAGTTTTCGTCCTTCCCTTTTCTATCGCTCTACGCTTGGCTGCCCCTTTTTTATTATTTCTGTCTTTTTCGGGTTTTTATTTTTGGGACAGGCAAAATTTTGCAGCTACCTAAGGATCGAGCGGAGATAAGGAGTGGGAGTGAGATAGATTTGACAGAGAGTGAGAGAGCTATGCTGAAGAAAATTGGGTAGCCTAGTCTTCTAAGAATACTCTTTACGTGGCAGCTGATCACCACGAATTTGTGAAGTCTTTACTTGGGGCGTAAGGAGTTGAAATAATTTGTTTAAAGGAATCTTTATTTATTTATAAAAAAATGTATAATTATTTATATTATTTAAAGAAATATATATCCCTAAAGAAGAGTATAATTTATATAATTTTTATATTTTTTACTAAAAAAAGAAATTGCCTTAGAAGGCTTCTCTTATAAAAGATACTTAAAACCCTATTAAGATACTTTTGTATTTGAGAGATTATAAATTTCTTCAAGAAAACATTAAGATACTTTTACATAGAAAAGATACAAAAAAAAATAATAAAAATGTTCATGTTTAAATCGTAGAAACTTTTACATAGAATAGTTAATAAAGCTAAACACAAAACTTAATTTAAAAACTTTTTAATTTTGTATTTCTATATTTGCTGCATTATTACTTTCCTAGCAACACTTCTAAAAATATCAAAAATACCCTCTCACCCGAATCTCAGTGTATCTGAGCTGAGTATCTCTCGCTGTTTAGAGTATCTTCTGTTCTACTTGACCTTCCGTACTCTCTGTTCCTTCTTCCAAGTGTTATCTTGCCTCTCGGCCTCTGTCCGTGCGTTTATTTAATTTTTTATTTGGGCTTCACTTGTCCCTCTCCTCTTACGAAAAACCGTGTGCAGGTGTCCAATATTTTCTTTTTTATACCGCGTCATCGGGGCCACGAAGGAGGGGGAGGAGGAGAATCAAAGAAAAAAAAAAACCAAAACTAGTTCTAGATTTACAGCCCGCCGCTTCCCGCTCGCCGCCTTATTTCGCCCATATTTTCGATTCGATTGCGTATAACAAGTTTAGCTGTCTCGTCCGTTGGTTTTCGAACCGTTCTTTCGACTCAACACAAAGTGCTTTGCATCCATGCAACGTCGCGTCGTCGCCAGGCCCCCTCTTATAATACCTTTTTTTTTTTTTTGGTTTTTTGTTTTTCGATTTTTGTTTTGGTTCTTCCAAGCGGCTGTTCTTATTTTCTAAGCTTGTATGCAGGGAAAGAAATTTGAATTTAATTTTAAAATTAAAAATATATGGTTTCAGTAGAGGAAATAAAAATATGTTTGTTGATTTAGAGGCCTATATAACGTTTAAAAAATATTTGTATTTATAGAAACAGATCTTTTTAATGTGCAGAAGATTTACTAAAGGAGGTTCTACCTCTGAGAAACTCCTTACTGCTATTACAATTTTTAAATAAAATGTGTGTCTAAGAATTAAAAATTTATTTACTTATATATTAAATATATTTTATTAAATTATTCACATTTTATTTATGATTATTTTGTTTCTATTCTGTCAGTGTAATTTTGATTAATATTATACACATGTTAGATTCGAGGTTTCGTAGGCTCCATGTGGAGCGCCCCCCTCTTCTTAATAATCTCCCCATGCCTGGTAATTACCCAAATTTGGCGTCACTATCCGTTAAAGGGTTTAGTTTTTTTTTATGGAGAGAGGATTAAGGAGGGGGTATAACCTATAGGTATAGTCAAAAAACGGTAAAGTGGAATTAAAGTTTATTTATGGAGTTGCCTTTTAACAATAGTGGTTAGAAGAGAGGATGTGATTTAATGTAATATTTATAATTAATAACAACAATATTTATGGTTTAATTGCAATTTAATATCAATAATAATATTTACAAATTTGGGAATTGAAATTAAAGTGAACGATCCTCATGCACAATTTCCACATCTTTCCAGTAAGCATGATCCCCTAAAACTTGATTATCTCGTTCAGTCTCCTCCTCCAGAAAATGATCAAAAGGATAACCCAAGGGCAGCTCATCCCAACGACTGATACCCTTGCTAAAGTCACAATTGAGTTCGTTTCCCTGCTGAGCCTTAAAGTCATAGGCAGTGCCAAGAATCAAAAGACGCATTTTGACAGGATTTCCTAGGCCACCTCGCGGTAAAATCAGACGTCTAGGGAAACCGCAATTCGGTGTGGAAATATTCAAGGGAAATTCATAGTCCTCATCCCTTTCGGCCAGCTTTACAAACTTGTATAATTCGGTGAGTGAGATGTGATCCCCAATCAAGCCATTAAATTCCTTTGACCCTCTGGTTATACGGTTTAATCCTGGATATAGCACAGTTAAAAATGAATCCAGTTGATAGAAGGGCTCTTTAAGAAGAGATCCTCTAACTGAAGTGGTTAGAAAAGTACGAAAAATTACAGATTGCGTTCGATTGTTGCTAGAGACATCTAAAGTATAGTTAAACTCCATTTGTTGAAGTCTGTACTGCCTTTTTTGGAGTGTAAAAGGCCACATCAACTGCCCGGCTATGTAGAAATGCTTCATGTGAAGGAGATTGCTGAGATCGACATCCACCGGTTGATTGTAGGTGATCAGGGGACTGATTCCTAAGTCAGAGATGCAAAGATCTTTGGGTATATAAGGCTTAAGAATATCATTGGGTTGAAAAGCCTGTCGGTACCAACGATATGAGTGTAGTAATCTTTCAGCGAAGTAATAAAAATCTTTAGATCTCAAAGAGAGGCGGAAATCTAGCAAAAGTTGAGGCTTGGAATCAATGTCTTCATATACAAATTGTGTCCAATCGTAGGGGAAAAGTTCTTTAAGACCAATTAGCCAATTTTGGCCAACATCCAAGTTAATCGAACTGCCATTGGCTAGGACATAACTTCGAGAGAAGATGGCTTCGTCCACCAAAGACTCCAATTTCTTTAAATATTCATTAATATTCCTTGAAGATTTTTGAGACTCTTTACCCAGTCTTAACTTTCTATATGGCATCTGCTGGCTATAACGTTCCAGCTTATAGCGAGCTTGTATTTGGCTTAGTTGGTAGTACCACCATTCCTGTAACTCTGCATCTGATTTTTCCTCAGCCAAAACTATGCCCATATTGAGATAATACCAATAGGACTGCCAGCCTATATCATCCAGCAAATAATGAAGTTTATTTTTTCTGTTCCAGGGTTTTTCCTTCATTCTCAGAATATTGACATCAGCCATTGCCTGAAGCCATTCCTGGGAGCTTCTCGAAGGAGCTCCTTCCAGGGCAAGTGGTTCCATTTCCTGAGGATGAACTTCCTCTATCATATTTCCTTCATTCTCTGGCCTTGACCAAAAATTGGCAAAATTAAATTTCCTGGCCTGGCTTACGGTTACAGCATCGTAATAATATTCTGGCCACAATTCATAGACTTTGGGCATGATCAAAGCTTGATAGTCTTCTCTGTTAATTAAAACTTGCATTAATGCTTGGACGAACATGCCAGGATTTATAAACATACGGGCCCAGCAAATATTTTGCCACAAAGTGTACCAATCTCGGGTGTTGTAGAAAAAGTTATGGAGCCCCAAAGTCTGCTTGTAATGCTCAGCATTTAGTGAGTTGTAGTAGACTTCTTTTGGCAGCAATTTTCCCAGATTAAAAGCCTCATAAAACCAGGTCATGCGTTCATTGTAAAACTAAGAAATTTAAATTATTTATTTATAATATATATATTTTTTTTGTATTTATTTATTAACCTACCACATACTGCTCCTTATCGGTAACCAATTGCTGTCCCAATAATCGCCATTGTTCGTTCATAAGAGGTTCCTGAACATGATTGAGAATTTCCAGCAGGAATCGCTGCTTCTCCAAAAAGTAAGGATTGCCTTTTAAATATTAGATTAAATAAGATAAGATATATTATTTTAATTTTTTTTTTATTCACATAAACTAAGCTTACCTGTACTATGAGCAGTAAAAATATTAAAACATATACTAAGAAAATATATTGATAAGATGCTGCGAAATTTCATGGCACTTGTTTACCACACACGAACCGAAAATAAACTGAAATGCATTTTGATTAAGCTAAGTATAAAGCTTTCTAAAATAATCAGGGAGCTAGCAGGGTGATCCAGACTTTTATGAAAATAAAAAAAATTGTTTCCTGGTAATATTATATTTTTAAATAAATTTTTGTGTTTAAAAAACTGAATTAATTGAACAATTTCTAAAGTAAAAGGCTGGATACAATTCAGAAAATTTAAAAAATAATTTACTAGTATAATTAATATAATTTATAATATAATTAAAAAATATTCATACCAATTTATATCTACCTAAAATCTTTTCCAGTATTAAAAACACTTTTAATTACATTTTTTATTGCAAACTGCTTGGCTTTCTTTTGTCTACAATTGCCTGAAGTATTTGTTTACTTTGTTCCACCTAAGTGGCTATTGTTGGGTTAATGTATGGATATGTTTCAATGAAAATTACCCTAAAAGCTATACCCAGAAGCGAGTCTCATTTGCCTGTTAGTCACCAGGAACGACCACCGGCGATCGTCTCCTCCTGCTCATCCGTTAATGTGCGGACATTAAATTGCCAACAACTCGGTCTTGGTGCCTCTGATGTCTGCTGATGATGACTGGATGTGCGGAAAAAAGGGCAAATTATAATGCGAAAAATGTTAATTACAGTCGTCGACGGCTCGACTTGGATGTCTGGGTATATCATGTAGTATATATCTGGCCCATTGTTCGCCCAGAAATTGGCGCATTAATGTAAATCGGCAGCCAGGCATGACGGATTATAGGAACTCAGAGACCTAGTCCAGATGCAGTAAATAAACGTCCAGTTATGGCACAAAGCTCCTTTGTTCCCGTTGACAAAACGCTGCGCTCGAAGAACTTAATGAGTTGGAACCGACACGTAACGTAAGAGATACTATATACCCGATCCAGATCCAACTACTGTCTCTTTGCTGATTGATTCTTATTGATGGTGGCCAGAAATAAGCCTGTTAGGACCGTTACGGATCGAAGCAATTGCTGCCTCATGAAAACTGATCATCGGGGGGGAAGAAAAAAATAACTTTAGGGCCAACAAAACGTGACAAAATGGTGCTGGTGGATATTGTCTAATCATTGTCTTTGTTGAATATCAAGTAGGTGCACTGAGAGAAAGTGAAGATGATATGTTTGTAAAAGAAAAAGGGAAATAATTTCGGAGTTTATTGAAATTTTAAGCCTTTATTTATTTGGTTAGTGTATTTTTAAGATTTTTTTTAATGCCCAGAAATTGAGACTAAGTCAAACAGATCAGAAGCCCATAGATTTCATCAGTAAAATTTGATATCTGATAGTTAAGGTACGCATTTTTATCCCTATAATTTAATTTAAATCTTATTAAAAATATTAAAATTTTTTTCAATGCCCGTAAATCGTTGCCCCTCCTCGTCGCTCCTTTCAAATGTCATCACAGTCTAGTTTTTTTTTCCGCCACTGCTGGCGTTTCCGTGATCCTTGGCCCCTGGGAGGGAGGCTTATGAAATGCAAATTACATTTCAATAGCGCGCTTTAATAGTAGGTCCCCGTAACCCCTCTACGCGCACTTTGTTCTTTGTCATCGGGACTGATGATTGCCCCCTTTTAGCGCATTGGAATCGTATTTAAAAAGTCATTATCAGGCAGATCCCTGCGCATCAATCACTGGACCTTTTGTCAACCTTTTCGTCTTTTCGTTTTTTATTTGTATTTAGTTTTTGTTGCTGGGCTATAAAACGCTTGGAAAAGCAGAGACCTCATCTTGGCCATTGTGCGTGTGATTGGTGGGGCAGAGAGCTCTGCTAGAGGTTTTCCTTTTGGGTTCTTAAGGGGTGTTAGGTGTTATGGGTTTATAGCTATATGTATCAGCAGAGCTACTTGGGTTTAATGATCTCTCTCACAGCAAGCGATCTGTGACATCTTAAAGATCCTTTTTATAAACAGAAGCTGAACATTTAAATTGTATGTTTTGGAGTTTAAAGAGCTTAGAATGCTTTGTACTTTATTTGATCGTAATCCCTAAATAAAATAAAATTATACCTTCTTATAAAATGTATCTTAAATAAGCCTCCAAGGACTGATATTCTCATGACTCACTTCACAAATATTTAGCTACCGATCGCTTATGCCTCAACTTCAATTACCATAATTCCCTGGTTACATAATCGCTTTTAACCTTCCCATTTCCTAACTATTTTCACTCACTCAGCTATCTCTGGCAACCACCAAAAGCTTCTTATATTTATTGTGACCATATTTTTTTGCTGAACATATTTTACGACTGACGCATACGCACTCGGCGCGGGGTCTTTTTGGAATGGCATGTGGACCTCGGGCAGGGCAGCACCACCACCACCACCACTACCTCGTCAATGGGCAAAATGTGTAACCAAACCGAGCTGAAGTGAATCATCGCTCTAAAAGACCAGCTCCAGACCGCTGGGCTAAGCGATCGGTAGTCGGCGGGGATGGCTTTAATAAGGCAAGTCGACAAACAACCAGAAATTGGGTCAACCAAGATAATATTCGAGTAAGTTTTTTGTTTAAATAATGCACTCAAAGAATTAATTAGGGTTTAAAATGTAAGCTTAAATCCTTTCTTTGTGAAATTAGAGAGATCTTTTAAGACTTATGTTTATAATTTGATTAAAAATAATTTCTTATTGCTAAGATTTCTGAATAAACCTTAATGAAAGTATGATATACTCTTCAATTATATGCAATTCCTTTATGCTCTTAATTTTCTCGAGTGTACTATAAATGGAACCAATTTCTGGTGATCTTCTTGTCCCGAAATTTAATACACTGCTGAAAATTGGGGAAGGAGGAGAAGGAGAAGCTTCCAAACAATGGCAGGCCTTTCATGCGAACTGTCACGACTTGTCACGACAATTAACCAAGTCGATGGCTATCTATCGGCGATGGAAACTCAGGAAACGCCCGACCGCCCACGCATGCCAGCCTTTAAGGTCTTAAGCGTTAAACAAATTAAGTGTCGGGGGAATTATTGAAATACGACGCCAATCGAAGGAGGAGCGAATGCATCAGGTAGAGGTAGTGAAGGAGCCGATGACCCAATTCGCTCAGTGCACTTGCGCGACCATTTTTGGGTAAGCCCTGAGGAGGAACCCTCCAGAACCCCCCCAAATATATATATATATTTATTTTTTTTTCTTCTTTTTGTGAGCTCCAATATTTGTTTACCATTTAGTTTATTATGCTGCGTGTGCGCCTTGGTTCTTGCCTTGTTTGATTGCCCTTATTGGCCTGACGACTGCCGTGGTGATTTTCAATTCGAGTTATGATTATTATACATACATATGTTGGGAAAATCAAATAACGGTTGCACCACGGCGATAATTTTCATTTGATGAGTTTTCAATTGGGGTTTTCCCTGCCAATGGGTTTTTTGATCTCACTTCGAGGTGTTTGGGAAGTTTTGTTAATACGCCAAATGCCTAACAAATATCATACATCAGTTCTCGTTTTGTTTGACATCTATGAGAACGAAGTTTTCGTGGGATATATTTAGATATTTATAAAGCTTAATTGATGGGCAATGGGCCTGGGAAGAACGGTAAAGTGTGAGTGGTAAGTAAATGCGGCAATTTAAAGCTGATTTATATGAGTTTTACTGAGGAGAGGGAATATTAAGACCTTTGAGTTAACCGAAGAAAATAATTTCTTGGCTTTCTAAACAGATTTATATTAAATTAAAACATTTTCCTTTATTAATATAAAGCTTAAAAATATTTTATAATATTTTTACAAATTTAATTTAAGTGAAAATAGTAATTTCGTGGCCTTCTGAACTAATTAATATTTAATTTATTTATTTTGTATATTAATATAAGGCTTACAAGTATTTTATATTAATTTTTAAAATATTAAACTAACATTATATGTTCTATTTAAGCATAAAATTTTAATTCCAATATAAAAAGAAATGTTCTGCCCTCGTTTAAGATTCTTTACTACCTTTTCAGTTGCAGACAGTTCTTAACCTTAACGAGTTGAAAGCGCCAAATCATCGCGAGGATTAACACCGATCGCCGTCAGCCCACCTGAAAAGTTCCCATCGTTTAACGTGATTTGTTCTGTGCCTGTTTACCTTCTTTTTTCGGCGTGTGACAAATTTACAGGGAGTGACTTTCGTAAACTGCATTTTAATACATTTTTTGGAAATGCTTAATCATGGTTAACCTCGATCCGAGGGATGATTCTTAGGCGTACAAGACTTTCATTGCAAAAATTCAAAGCAAGTCTCCCTGCTGTCTGCCACAGCAGAAATCTAAAAATAACAAACAGAATGAGAGAAAAAAAAAGAAATGAAATAAAATATTGTAAACAAAAAATTGTCATTCCCCTTTTTCTGAGCAGAGAGGGAATTCTTTGGGTTTATAAATACACAACTGCCGCACGATTGTCAAAGTTGACAATTTATTTTTAATCAGCAAAAATACGCAAGAGCTAAAACCACAGACACGGTTGGCATATCTTAAAGATACGTAGATAGATTTCTCCCCACGAGAGATAGGCATTTTGCATCAACATTTCCAGAGGGGACAGAGCTGTCTCTATGTTATTTTAGTGAATAAAGTAGAGATAATACAGATAGAAGGGTAGAAGATTTGTAAGAATGGAATTAAAGTTGATTATTTAGGGAAATTTATAAGGAATTTTTGTAGAATTTATTCTAATAAGAAATTATTATTTAAAATTTATTTTTATTACTTTAAAAGGTTGAGATATATTTTCCAAGACAAACTCTTGTCCCATTTGCTCTGTTAACCCATTTGTGAGGTGATCTCAGTGACCCAGAAGTGGCTGCCAGCCAAGCGAAGCGCTTGCTCTGGGAGAGGAGCAGCCACTGGCCAACCCTTGGGCGGCTCTTCTTTGATTCCAAGCCTGAGAGTAGCTGCCAAGAGTTACTGGAGCATGGTTTGAGATTCGCTTTCGTTTTTTGCGGATCAATTTCAAAAGAGTTAAAAGAGAATGATTACACACAGACTCAACTCCAGCCCGGATCTATTCGAGGATCACACGTTTTTGGGCTTCATTTTTCGGGACCAAGCACTGGTCTGGTCCAGCAATTACAGTAATTCCAATTAATATGCGGCAGTTGGTTCGGTTTCCTTTCGTATCTCGTAGTTGTTGGCGCGTGCTGCATGCCAGCCCAGCATCTGTATCTGCCAGATACTTGCCGCACTTATTATTGTCCATCTATTTGTCTTTGATCAATCGCTGCAGTAGTTGCAGTTGCAGTTGCAGTTGGAGCAACCGGTAGCTGAAACTCTTGGCCCCGCAATTATAAATGGCTGCCGCCAGAGCCCGCAGAGTTGGCCACTTCTATAATTGCCCCAGCACCAGCAGCTAGTAACCATATAACAACAACATTGTATCTGTATCTCAACGGAGACACGCTAACTGCAATGGCCTAGGAAAAAGAAAAAGATACATACGAGGCGTTCTATGACTTTTATCGCACAACTGCAGGCGATGCTCTGATGAGGGTAATCCCAAGCTGTATCTCACACATATTCAAAATTAACTAACGATCTAACTGTTTTTTGTATCCAAGGATACAGAGATCGTGCAGGGGTCTTACTTTAATTTTGACAATTTTTATTTCATTCTCTATAATTAACAAAAGCTTGGTTTAACTTCAGGATTTCTTTCAAACAACAAAACGATGAAAAAATATAAATGATAATGAACAGATTTTACATTAAAAAAAAATATATATTTATCTAAGTTTAAATTGAAAATAGTAGAAGTAGAAATATAAACTTAAATCTATCAAAAAAGCAATCTTATGACTATTTCCAACATTCAATATTAACACAAGTTTTTAAATGGACACCCGAAATTCTTAAAAAAAAAACCTCGAACCTTCAAAAACTGCAAACAAAATCAATGCACATGGTCAAATCGATCGCAAGACCACTTAAATATGGTTTCTGGTCTCTGGACCAGGAATATGGGGATCGACCCTTACCTTCCTGGGCAAGCTCAGGCATATAATTTCGTTGACGCGCAGAATAAATGATAAATGCAATCATTATAAGAAACACAGCACAAATAGCACAGGGCAACGAAAACTTGGGCGAACACGAACGCATGATTAAAACTTGGCCAAAAGATGGGCAGAGAGATGGGCAGAAAATGGGTTTGGAGAGGACTGAAATGGAGGGTTAGAGGAGTCAGGGTTCGCTTATAAACTGCACTTGAATTTATTTCAAAGTGAATTTCTTTTAAAGGAAATTTTTATTCTACATTTAAAAAATTCAGAATATAAATATTTACATAAGGAAATAATATAAATTTAATTTATTTTATATTAAACACACTATAGTTTTTCTTCAAGTGCCAAAACTTGGGCCCAATCCAATGCGTGTGCCAGCGGTTCGATCGTGATACGCTGACCGAGTGCAGCGCGAATGTTTTATGACCAGCCCCGACCGCACCGGGCATAATTTGTTAGCCTGGCCAAGAGGACCGAGAGGATGCTGCCGGATCGGTATCTGGATCTGGAGAGAGCCCGCTGCCTGGACCCGGCCCTCGCCTGTCCGCCCTCTTTTGCACAGAAGCTGCCCCGCTCCACTCTTGCTTTACTCGATTGCGTATAATTTTTGTTCGCTTCATTTTATACATTTTGCAGTCTTTTTTATTATTTTTTTTTTTTGTATCTTTTTTGGGTCTTTGGTTGCTCCTTCATTGGCATCATTTGCCTGCGGGGCATAATTTTTGATGGGCTTTCGTCTGCTTCTTTGGAACCCAAAAAGCCAAAAGAGATAGTGTAGCGCTACCTGGTTAGCTATATGGCAGTTTGGTTAGGTATTATAAATTAAAAATCTTATTTAAAATAAAACTATTACTTTGGAAAATAAAAGAGAGCTTAAAACAATTTTTTTGGATTTAATAGAGGGGCCAAAAATATTTTATTTATGTTAAAAATGCTCCAGAAATGACTGAGATTTAATGTTTTTCAAGTTTTAACAGATATCAGTTTTTATAGACATATATTTATACTTTAAAAAGGGTACTCTCTGTCTGCCTGGTGAAACCTCTTGCTCCACATTCGGCGCGAATCCTAATGGTTCCTTGGATGGACATCACTCTCAGAGTTTCTCAATTGTTTTTTTGGTAGACGTTGCGCATTTGCTTACTACCTTCCACATATATTTATGATCAGGAAATATGCTACACATTTTCACTTTAAGAAGAGCCTGGACTGTATCCTCCTCCCTTCGTATCCTGAGGCACCACAGGAACAGCAGCAGCAGTCGAAGCGACAGCGATCGAGCCTTGGGGCCTCAAAAAGTTGGACTCAGCAGGAATATTTTATTTTGAAAAAAGAACTGGACACATCCAACTGAGTACATTGAGAAAAAGAACCTATATATCCTGAGTTTTTAGCAAGCTTTAACATAATTTATTAACTTAAATCCATTTATATATTTGGCTCAGTGCACACCTGTATGTAGGGTGAGGATTGGTCTTGGGTTTGGGGTCTGAGACTGGCCCTGGGTTTGGGTTGGTCTTGGTCTTGTCTGTCGCGGACATGGGTCGCTGATGAACGCTGTTTCGTGTCTGGCATCTTAAGGTTGCCTTTTTGTACCCATCACAGAAATAGGGTTAAGGTATGTTCAGTTGGTGAAATTAAAAAATTCTGTTAGAGACTTAAACAGAGATTAAAATATACAAAATATAAAAAATTTAAAATTACAAAATAAGGGTTACATTGCAATTAAATAATATTAAAATGTTACTTTTATACTACACACTAGCTTCTCAAAATTATTTTCTTTTCTTGATAATTTTCTGTTTTATTTGTTTTTATGAATTTTTAATTTCATTAGAAATTTATTTATAATTAAAAATTATTTAAAACTAATTTTAACAATTATTATTATTTATAAATCCATTCGCTTTATTTGCATTCATTATTTATTGAATTAATATTTATTTTTGTATTCTTTTGCTCTGCCATTTCTTGGCAGCCCTGCTTTTTTATGCTCATTTAATCTCGCTGCGCGTTTTTTAACACATTTACGGGTGGCGGGCGAGGGGTGTTTGGGGATGGAACCACATCATCGATTATGTTGATCTTTTTTTTCCAAGCGTTTCACTTCGTTGTCCGTCTTGGTGCCTATCTCTCTTCGCTCTCTGTGTTTCCCTTGCCCGACCGAGTTTTTTTTGTTTAACTGCGCACTTTTACTGGACCGAAGGAGGTGGGGTAGGGCCAGGTGAATAAGGGGAGGGGGTCCGAGACGTACCGGTGACTCGCTACCTGTCTTACACAAAATAAACGCACCAGCTCTCGGCCCCATCCCTCTACAACGAGGGAACAGAGAGAAAAAATAGTACAAATGTGATAAATAAATACAGAAATAAAAGGCAAACATGTTAAAACTATTATAAAATAAATAAACTATAATTTTTATAATTTTTGAAGTATTTTTTGTATATTTAAATAATATTTGCAGAATTTTAAATGTCATTTATAGGGCTCGAAAAAAGAAATATCAAGTATACGCACCAGTTACCACATTTTATTTT
>JAEIIJ010018639.1:0-23462 GCA_018904815.1 Drosophila ogumai | reverse complement strand
TAGTGGAAGACTAATGCGTGTGTGGGAGCGAGAGGGAAAGTGGGAAAGCTGTTTGCAACGTTTTATTTAATTCGCATTTTGTTTTCTTTTTCGTTTGTAGCTCTCGATGACTATTTTGTTGATTGATCCTCAATACAAACACAAGGATTAGGATCGCATCTTATAAGCAAGGTAAGTAAGACTAAAGTCATTCTCATTTTATTTATCAATATTGTGTTTCTTTCTCCCTTAAAAGTATGATTGATGGAAGTGTATAATCAGAGTCCTTATTAAGGCGTAGGGGAAGCCATATAGAGCTCTTATTTGGGCAGGCAATATTTTATATTCGTTCACTGCGTTTTAAACTTCTGATTCAAATTTTAATTGCCTGCAAGGGTATGCAACTCAAAGGCTTATTTAAAAAATAAATGCAATTAATTAATTTTCCTGAAACCATTTTAATATCCCCTACGTTGTACTAGTTTTTTTTCTCTGTCTGTACTGTATTTTCTGCAAATAATTGAACCTGTTTTGTGCTCAGCTGAGTTTGAAAGGATCCTGCCTGATCCTGGGCACTGCTGCCGCATTGTCTGGTCCTGGGCCCTTCTGATCGGGGAGAGTATTTTGTAAATAACCTGGCCATTCCCACGGCGGCCTCTCTTGATGCCATTGTTCCGGCCACTAATTGCCACAAGTGTTCTGCTCGGCTTTTCTTTTCCATCGGGTCTGGTTAGGTCCCTCGTTGACTTCTCGGTGTCGGTGTTTTGGCATTTGATTTCTTTGTGTTGCGTTACTTTCTTCGCTCTCTGAGTGGGCCGGACTTAGACCGGCCTGGGATCGCACTAAATAAAACAAATCGCACGCGTATTTATCAGTCATGTTCTCGGGATCCGAGTCAGACAGCTTGGCTATTGTCAGGCTTCTCGGTGGAGGCGTTGCCAGCGCTTAGCGGCGTGTTTGTTGTGTCTTCGACGGGGCGTGGTTACCAGTATTTATCAGTATCAGTATTTATCAGCTGCAGATTTCAAAGAAGTGGCAAAGAAGCAGCATTGGATTTCGAATAATTGCCACGATGCCTTAGACTCACTCTAGACAGGGCCATGACAGGAAAGTCGCTCAGATATAGCCAGATTTAAATTATAATTAGCTGGCTCTGATGCCTCACCTTCTCCCCAAAAGCACACCTTTAATTATTCCGATATAATACAGTTTAAATTGGTATTTTTAAGTGAGGATCTCTATCGGGGCTGAGGCAGGGGCAGGCATCTGTCGGATGCTATCAATACTCTTAATAACGGCTTTGGCGGACTCAAATTATAACAGCATTATTGTCACCTAACTTATTTCGGTAGCCCCCACACAATTTTCTCTTTCTTTTTCATTGGGTATATTCAGCTATTATTGGGAATTTAATATTTTTCCAGCGTTTTTTCGGTATTCGCAAGATCAAAGCGAGCCGCCGATAAACACAGCAAGCGACAGTGGGGCTTTGTAGTTGGGGAAGCTGGGAAAGAGTCTCCGAGTTGAACGTGGACGTGGAGGCTGGTCGGTTGTATAAATTGTACAAAATCCAAATCAAACGAAATTATACGCGAAATATAAGATGGAGAAACATATTTAATAATGCATAATTTCATTTTCGGCCTCCGCAGGGGAGGAGGGGTAGGAGTCCCTTGGTCGCCGGCAAAGAAGGCGTTGATTACAGGCAACGGACACCGACTTTGTTATCCCGGGACCCAGGTCCCTCAGTCCCAGATCTCAGATCCCAAAGATTCCAGCACAGCTGGGGTCTCTTCAGATGTGTCTCTGCGCAACCTTTCCGTTTGGGGTTGTGATTGCGAGCTGGCCGCCACCTCTGGCCAGCCACAAGGCCATAATGATGGAGCGGGATGGGGCCCTCTGTCTGCGAGCACGGGGGATTCAATGATGATGGGAGGGCGTGTGCTTATTATACGCTTCGACAACATAATGACTACCCTTACTTGGGGCATATACATTTTATTTTTGTAGGATTTCAGATTGGAGTTAAGTAGCCCGAGCATACAGGTGCCTCACGGCGGCTTAGCCCGGTGCCTGGGGAGGTCAAATGTCCAGCTTTTACTCCACTCCTGCACTCCTTTAGCATTTTCACCTGTAAGTGCCATTTCCTCAAAACAATTTTGAATAAAAAAAGTAGAGAAAGGAACAACAGGGCACATGACTTCCCTTCAAGGATAAAAGACCCGAATATTCGTACAGCATTCATTGATCGAATGCAAGCCAGAGTCATTGTCGGCTTGTAGTTACACACAGAGAGACAAAGTCAAGGTGACGTCTATGGGAATCCCCCTGCGGGCCATTGTGAGGCGGGATCTGTGTTGTGACAGTCCGAGGTCGGCAAAATATCAGAGGATGTCGGCAAAAAGTGACAATTGCCAAAAAGGAGGGCATGGCAAGTAGCTCGACGGCCGACCCTAATTGAAAAAACGAAGTACAGTGCGAGGGATCATACAAAACAATTTTCTAACCAATTTTCCAAATGCCAAATACCCAATACCGAATGCCGAATACCAAGCTCTCTGGCTTTGACCCCGCCGGTCGTTTATCGAATGACTATGCATATTCAGTCCGATTATTGGCTCCAAACATGGGACAGAGAAGCGATCAGTACGAGGTCTCACGCACGGCAGAGGAAAGCAGGGTTATTAGCTGGTACTGGGGCTGGGCAAAAGAATCTCGAACCGCCGAGTCTCGCCTGGTGTACTTTTGATTCTCAGGTGTCATCATCTACACCTATTTCGGCTGTGGTGTATAGCCAACAAGCGATCGAGATCGTTATCGTATCGGCCAGAGAGATCCATTGTAGTCTTTTTCCCTCTCCCCTCGTTTTCCATTCCGAGCGGCTTTTATTTAAGTTTAAGTCGCTGGTTCTAAGACGATCAAAGCCATGTTGCCGCCGCCACCAGTTCAGTTTGTTGATTTGAGCTACAAATGATTTGATGATGATTTTCCGAAATTATCAAATAAATGATCGGTGATTTTCACAGCGAGATAGATTCCCCCGGTCCCGATCCCGGTCCCCTCCCCGACACTTTTCAAATGAGTTTGGCTTACCTCCAAGTATTCCGTGTATGGTGTAGTCCTTCCGACCATCTTCGCTGCCGCGATCGTTCCCCCGCAACAAGCGGCTGATAGACGACGTCGAAGGGGGATCCGCGAAGCCCTCCTAAGAGAGAAAGTTTTACGATCAAAAATGGGTTTATAATTTGGTTTTATCTTAAATCGATTCCTATTCTAACATGAAGCAAGTCCAATTAAGATAAGGTGGAGGCCCCGAAAGCCTCTTCAGTAGCTACTGTTCCCGTAGGGGACAACGCACTTGGAAAGCTCTGACATTAATGCCACAGAGGTCGGGCAGCTGTTTGTGTTTGGACAATTTCCATGTAGCGCTTCCCCTGCCTTCTTTGGTTTCTAATCCAATTAGGGAAATGTCAAGCCGAGAGTTAGGCCAGGCATGAGATTTATCTCTATCTGGCGTTGGGCCCTTGTCGCGTGTTGTGTCAAGAGGCGTGACAAGTGCTGAGATGCCGAAGAATCCGCAGCGGGAATGGAAAACAAATTGCGAGAAATGGCACGGCGTGAAGTTAAGCTTCCACATGCAAGTTAAGCTCCTTTCCTCTGACTAAGACACAGTTCAAGCCCTTTTTTTAATACAAAAGCTCATCATCACCTAATGGCGATTTCCGGGCAGCACTAGAAATTAAAGACACGGTTAAGTCCGATCACCAAATCAATCCTCCAAGCGATTCCTCATGAAAATCCTCTCCTAGGAAACCGAAAACTGTCAGATTTCATTAGAGCGACATGTCGGCTTCCAGCAACCGTGCGACGCGGAGTCATCTCTCTGGGAGTGAGTGCTGGGCACTGGATGCAGTGCCAGACTGTGACCCAGAGTGTCAGGCGTTGCTCAAATGGAGTGGCATGTGCCGCAAACATTTTCATGATTAATAAAAAATTATTTTTCCACTAACGAAATTATCGTGGAGCGACGGGCAAGGGGCTGTGGCTAATTCCCTGGCGAACAAAGGTGGCATAACTGGCACCTCATAGACAAGACAGCGAGACCAGACATGCCGAGACGCCGGCCACGGAAACAGAAACTGACATTTTGTCCAGTCTGGATTTGGATTGGAATGGATGCTGGCTGGCTGGTTGGGTGCGCTGTCTGGTTGGTCTTCTACTGGCTACTGGCTCCTATTTCTATTGAATGTGTCACGGGAACAACAACAGAAATGTGTTTTGATTTTCAACTGGACTTTGTTGGGTTATTTATGACCGCAGAGCTGGAGCTGGAGTTGGGACTGAGCCGGAGACCGGTTGCTGCTCGGCTGCTGGAATGTGTGACGGCTAATCTTGGGGCAACTGACAACTGGATACCAATTTCAATCCCGACCCAAACTGATCTCGATCCGAGGCGAGCCCCCGACTGCGAGGTACGTTTTCTGCCTGCGAGTTCTGGCTTAACAATTTCAATTGAAATTTAATTAATTAGTTGACAGATGGATTGACACTTGACTGCGCTTATACTTGACCAAATCGCTGTGGTCTTTGCCTCCAAAATGTTGACCTCTTTCGGGCCTGTGGTAGCTTTTTTTTTTTGTTTTATTTGGTATGAGTGACAGGTGCGTTGTGTTTTTTAATAATTGAGTTTCCTGGAAATAAACAGTTTGTCAGCGGGTCATAAATATTTGAGGGCTTAAGATCAGCCTCAGGATCAGCTAGAGTGCAATAGCAGCCTCTGAAATCAATCACGACCGTCGAACAAGATGTATCTGCATCGATTGGGAGGGGCCATGGCCATGGCCAACACTGCCAGATTGGAATGGGAGGAAGGAGGCCGCCTGATGCCCACAGCGTATTCTAATTAAGCGTAACGCACACCTGGGGGCAGTATTCCAGTGGACGCCTTCTGCTTGAACATCGCGAGGAGCAAGCACCTCTCGCACAGAGTGCGCATCTCCCGGCTATGATAAATATACTTATACTATATTCATGTGCGTGTGCGAGACCTGGCCGATCGTATCGATGGTCGCCCGAATCGTATCGCCACATAAACTGTGGCTAATTGCGGCTTCAAATAAAGAGCGAGACGAGAGCCGCCAAAAGAGGCTGGCGCATGAATACACGACCTCTTGTTCTCGTACTCAAAGGGAACTCCCGCCTGCTCTAATCTCGCCGAAAGGCTGAACAGCACTCTAAGACGGCCCTCATCCATCCATATACGTGGACCAGAGCTGGCCTGTCGGTGTTGGCGTAGGTTCAGAAATAAGCTCGAACCCCATCTCAGCTTTGGACTTTGTTTTTCCCACTCTCCGAGGTGTCTGTGTGTGCTCATCTTCCCTCCAGTTCAACGCTAATATAAGGTCGGTATTAGCGAAGGTGATGAGCTTTGTGATCGGGTTTTTTCGTTGTCTCTTAGGTGACATATTAAAACGGAGGATGGATGTCGTTCAGCTGGCTTTGTGCGACTCACAAATCGTCTATTAAAACGTGACATGAATTAAGTGCATCTGGTGGGAAGCTCACTGAGCAAAGCTTGAGGTGTGTTCAATGTTTCCCAATCTCAATGCCACCACACATTGTTATATTTGTTCTTGCCTTTAAACTGCATGTTAAACAGGAAGTTTGGAGCTGTGTCCCGGAGGCACATAAACATATATTCTCTTTTTGCACCTTGTCGCCGCCTCAAGGATAAAACACAATCGGTGCCGACGCCGACACAGAGAAGAGGACAACAACGACGACTCTTTATGGTTTAATCGATTTCTCAACGGTTTGGGTGGCAAGCAAAATTTGTCGTCGCCGTTGTACAACAAATTTGTCAATGAGAGAGCGGCCAAGTTCAAAATCGGTCCTTGGGCCATCTGGCCAGCAGGCATATGTATGCAAAAAGGACCGGGAGGTGTCGGTGTCGGAAGCGAAGGAGTCGGCAACGTGCCATAACAAAGCCAGCGGGCGGCCCGAGTCTGCCACGTGACTTTTCGGAAAACGGAAGTAGGCTGCCGGCGAACGGGAACTCTGGTTTGCATCGCCCTTTCTGTGTCTGCAAATAATGGCATGCGGTCTGTAGGACAAAGTCCTTGCATCCTTTGTTTTGGCACATTTATTGCGTCCTGCAGCTCTGCAGGTGCGGCTGCGACTGCATCTTGGTACTCACCTTGATCAGCTTCTCGCGTATCTCCCAACTGAAAATCCCGGCGTTTTCCTTCCTTAGCTCATCGATCCGCGTCTCGATCTCCGGCGAAGTCACCTTCGGCTTGGACCCACCTATCACGCCCGGCCTAATGGAGCCCGTCTCCTGGTATCGGTTCAGGATTTTCGACACACAGCCGTGAGAGACCCGTAGCTGGCGGGAAATCACACAGGGACGAACGCCACTGGCCGCCATTTCCACGATCTTCAGGCGAATGTGATTGGGCAGCGGGCGACCATTGATGAAGACGCCCCCTAGCTGGTTGACGCGACCTTGTCCTGTGGAGAGGGAATGGAATCGAATGATATTTAAATTAAAATTATTAAAATTTTAAAACTAGATAATACTCAATAATTTATAAGCATTTAACTAAAATAAATAAAATGAAAATATGGAGAATAATACTGCCCAAAATCTAATTTAACTACCAAGCCATTGTCCTGATTCCATTCCATTCTAAGGAATTGAACAGTTACCCGGAGTAAAGCTTACCTTGAAAGGGATATCCCGCGAAAAGCGGTCGCAACGAGTTGGCGCTGGACATATCCATTATTCGGATCCAATCTGCGTACTGATAACTTAAAAACTAAATTGATGCCTCACTGCAGTACGAACTGGCTTTGGTTTTCGCTTTGAAGTAGTGCCTCAAAGTCACAATTGCACAAGAGATGTTTGGTATTCTCTGTAGTTATTCACTCGGAAGCTGGCCCAAAGGCTCCACTCCATCACGATCCCGACGGAAGCTCGCAATTCCGAACCCAACCCGATAGGCAGCGGCGACAATCGAACTCGGACGCAGCGGGATTTTTCTTGGAATTACGCGCGCTTCGGCGATCAAACAGCACGAGACTTGCAAAGCAACTAAAGAGAAGCGCGAGCATAAATTAACGAAGGCCGGCCGGGCCCGGCTATGTCGACGACTACTCCACAATGAGATCGCTTCATAAACTGGTTTCCGCGGCGACCCACCACCACCACCGTCAAGCTGGAGTCGTAGATGCTGGCTGCGGATGAGGAGAGCGAGAGCAGCTTTCGCGCCCGCCCCTCGGTGGTTGATAGCGCCACGCCGCTCCAGGTACAGATACTCGGATAGCCAGATACAATATGGCACCGATCAAACTTCGCTGCGCGACTGAGATGCAAGAGCCCAGCAAGAGAGTTCCGGAGAGAATCTGTCTTTCTCCGCGCTTTAATCGCGCAATGCCACGCCCGGGAAGAGCTCTGATTGGCCGAGCCAGTTCGGGGCGGTTCTCTGCTGGATGTTTGATAGTGAAGCGCATCCGCATCAGATTCCGAATCCGCATCCATAATCCGTCCGCACATCAACCCCCCGTCGAAATTCGCCCGATCACTCTGGGTGTGTGTGTGTGTGTGTGTGGTGTGTGCAGCTGTCCCGTCCTGAATTGTATGGCTTTTATTTTGTCGCCAGCAGCCAATTAAAGCGTGAAGGCTGCCGCCGGCACAGGACCAGGCTCAACACCGCTACCCATTACCCAGACCCGGACGCATTATCAATCGTTCCGGTTTTGGCATTTTTAGCACCCACAGTTGCGTGTGTCGTGTGTCCCAAATGTGTGTTTATCCCATTCTTCCGCTCCCTGTCGCATCCTTCCATCCCGGCTAGTTAGGCCAAGTCTTTGTTAGCAAGGTTTATGGGTTGTGGACGGGCTTCCTTTAGCTTTTTGGCTTAGCCAGCTCATGCTTGTTTGCTGCGATGGAACCATGGCTGGCCTGGGGTTAGCCCAGGAAGCTGCATTTGATTTATGAAATTTAATGTAATAATGACGCCGTATGGGGATTAGCTTCAAGCTCATTAGCTGACTGCCTGGTCCAGGACTAAAGGATAACATGTTCGGGAAATTATGAACAAGCTGGCAGGAGGCGTCAAAAAACCAAAACGGGAAAACCAGAGCCAAAGTCCCCCAGAAACTTCTACCCCGAACTGGAAAAGTCATTTGCCGATATACAAACATAAAAATCTATCAACAGCCATTAATGGTAAGCGAAAGTCACACCTGGTACAGTTCGGACAGTCTGCAGTTTTTGAAAAATTGAAAAACCAACGAACAAAAGCGAAAACAGCGAAAGGACATCATCATAATATAAGGAATTAAGCGTGAAGTTTACGCATATTAAGGATACGCACATGCCGCCTGCATCTGGCTTCCACACAGGACCTGGAAAGGGACAGGGGAGGGAGCGGTAGATGGCTTCGGAGCCAAAATGGCTGCTCCTGTAGCCCTTTGTGTGAAATGGTCCGGGAGGGAGTCGGCTTCTGGCAGCAGGCCGCATGCAAATCTTTGAGCTATAAAAATATTCAAACATCTCTCGAACTCCCGAGCTGATTCGAGCGGAATGAGCTGGCAGGCTGAGGCAACACTAGCTCTAGGTAACTCGGGACTATACCCTATGATCGTTCTAGTAATCTGGTCCGGGAGTCCTTGTGCGGTAATCAGCATTAAACTGGATGCTAATGAAGCGTTATGCAAGGATCCCGCACTGCCGAGCACTTGAGTGCACTGGAATGCCTCGTCTGCGCAGCAATGCAAATGAGCCAAGCGGGACAGGCCAGCCTGGCTAGGCATTAATTGATTGCGTCCCCGCCCATTTCCGTGCTCAGGCCGAGACCACAGGCACTTGGTCACGATAACATGACAAATTCTCTAATTTGCGTATTGACAGTTTTCAATTATCGGAGCTCCTCATGCGTGGCAGCGCCAGAATCTCCAACTTTTGATAAGGAGCCGAGGCGTCCTTTTAGTGCCTCGTGAAACGGAAATTAGTCCTTAAGTGTGGTTGTGGCACATTAACTTCCTGCCAGGCCGGGGCGAGAACATGGAAATAGTATGTTTAGGTAGGGCAGGACTTCAAAACCAAATTAAATATGCCAAGACTCGTAAGAATGACAGATCAGTGAAAAAATAGGTACAGATGTTTTAAATGAAAATGCTTAAATTTTCATATCCTTTCAGGGTACAATAATTTTAGTCAGAAGCCTGCAATGTAGTAAAGGAGTCATTTCCGACCCTATAAGTCATATATATTCTTAATCAGCATGAAAAGCTGAATCAATCTAGATGTGTCAGGCAAAAAAGAAAAAAATTTAATTTTCTTCAAAATTTTATAAGGGGCTACATCGTTAAAATTATAACAAAATTTAATAAAATTTAATTTTTTTTTTTAAATATAAATTAAATACGTAGATTTGTTAACCTTATTTAAACTAGCATAGAAAAGCTTTCCGACTTGAAATGAAGCCCTTTTTGGCTTAGTTATAGCAATTTGCAACCTGCAACAGTATATACATTTGATTTTCCCGAAAATAACTTATATTCCTGTTAGAATTTGAATTCTTAAAAAAGACCAGACAAATTTAATAAACAATGAAAGCAAAACGTGTTACAGTTCACACTCTTCGGGACACTTTCCGGTTAATATTTCGTCAACAAAGCCCCAATTAGCGTCTCATAAACGGAATTCCAAACTCGATAGCTACGGCCGTAAAGAAGCATCGAGTCCTTGAACAGGCTTTGAGGTCTCTGAGCCACGCCACTGATACGGTTTTATGGCATCACCGACTTATCCTGAATCGGAGCACATGTTGGCCACACTGCACACTACAGTGGTGATTTACTGACGGCTGTAAATTTTGTCGCCAAGAAGAGCAAACATAAAACTTGCTCTATAGATCATTACGAGGGGCCGTAAAGGGCCCGTGTGGGTACAGTCATATTCATTCAAACTCACGAGATCGTAAACCTCTTTCGAATGGGAGTGCGAAGTGCTCTTCAAAAATTATTATTATCTGCCTCATGAATAGCTAAAGGCTTCTTAGAATGGACCTTGGGCATCTGGTGAGGACTGGGGCTGAGGACTACCGAACCCAAATCCGAATTCCACAGCAGCTCCTGGCACCCCGCCGTTGTGACATTTCCGTTGTCCTTGCCACTGCCACTGGGTCGACTGGGTGAATGTAGCAGGTCCGACGGGACCAACGACAGCGTTTGTTTGCCTTGCAAATTTAGCATGAAGGAGTGAAAACTGTTTGACAACTCGCTGGGTGTGCTGGTGAGTGTGAGCTGGGCGCTGTGCGCGTGTGTGTGCCTAATTTTCACTTGTCCTAGTCCAGATGGACGAGCGATCTGTCATATGTGATTGTTCAATATTTGTCGGCCCGCCAGGCTGTTTGTTTTGCCTTCCGTTTGGTCAACAACTACTACTTTCAGGAGCCCAGACAGACTACTGTGTGTGCCCAATCTCAGAGTTCCCGAGCATCTGTTGACAGTTTTCTAACGGAGTTTTGATGGATCAGTTAGCGGAACCTCATTATAAGTCAGGAGGATGCAAGTGGGAGATGTGTTCCAGGAAGGAATAGGTGGACTCAAGGGGTAGAGTCTTGCTAAAAAGAAATATTTTCAGAGCTCACTTGGTAGGAAACAATTTTAATTTCATGCAAAGAATTAGTTTCGAAACTTTCAGCGTCTCGTAAAAGCCAGCTGTGCTTGGACGAGAGCAAGAGAGACATCCTGAGACAACCAGCGACGACGACGACTTTAATGGAACCGCCGCCGGTCCAGGAAAGTTTAGCGTGTTTCGCTTAAATGAAGTACCAAAAACTCAATTTATTTGCAATTAAATTGTGAAACAAAACTGCACGGGGCGGCACGGGTCGAGGACGGGGCATTTGCATTGTCCGGCCAACAGAGAGAAAGAGTTGGCTCGGACCCGCTCGCACACTATCTGCATCCTTTTCCCAGTTGCAAGTGCGTGGCTGCGGCGCAGGCTTTGATCTCGCACCGTTCACACGGATGGCCTCCACTCCTCGCCACCCATCACCATCTCATTTGAGAGCTCTAAGGCGCTCTGCGACTGCGACTGCGACTGGGCTATATGTCATTGTAACATAAAAGTTCAATTTTAATTGCCGCGCTTGACGTGCTCAAGGTATTTGGCTTGGCATTTTTACGATCACTTTGGCAAATGTGCGCTTCAAAGCCATTTCAGTCAGTTCCGAACTCCGAGCTGAAGCGCACGGATCTCCGACCGACTTTTGTCGGCCACTTTGTCCAGTCACTGTGGAGGCCTCATCCTCATCCCAGCCCAACCCATCCTCTGAGGCTCTGTGTCAAGTCGTAAAACACATCAGCATCAGCCTCAGTCCCAGTCTCGGCCCGCGGTGTCGCTGTCGAGCATGAATTTTACATATGTTCATTTGTTTATATGACTGGGGTTTGGAGCCGGCTCAGATTGGCACTCAACTTAAGCGATGGCAAATCCGTAACTCATTTCGTCTGTGTTCCTCGTTTTGGCTTGTCCGTTAACTGCTCACGCAGAATCTTGAAGTGCAACCTTCACCGAAATTTCGCATTTGCATTTGCATCTGCACATTTTTCCCACACACCTTTTGCCTTGGGCTTTAATGGCATTGCTTTTGGGGAAAATATTTAAGGTCCAAACTGCACACTTGATAATTTGTTGTGAGAGTCTGTGAAAAGTGCCAGCATAGCCGAGTCCTCCATTTCTCTCAGTGCCTTTCATATATCTTTCGCATCAATAACATAAATTAAAAACGCAGCCAAAAAGCCAACTCCCAGCGGCATTTGCTTTGAGCAAGCTGCTGACACATGCACCTCCTCCTTGGCATCCTCTGGCCTGCCGCCGGGATCCCCATCCGCGGAAACTGCAGACTGCGTGTCGTCTCCCACATGGAGAGGGCGCGAGCCCATCGACGGCGGGAAGGGAGTAATTTGTTGGCGGCGGAGTCCATCCCGCTCATCGTCCTACGAGGGGCTGGGTTCGTTATAATTTATTTAATGGCTAGGTGGCCCCTCACCTCCCGCTCCCCCAGTAGCGGAGCCTCTAGCTGGCCAGCTGTTGAGTAATTTGCTAAACATGCGGCCCCCTCCCCGCCAAATGATGGAGCAGGGCCGGCCAGGTTTTCGCAGATTTATGAGCCAAGCGTATTGTATTGTCTGCGGTGTTTATCGCCGGGCATTGGCTGTAAAGCCGGCTTATAGGCTGCCGAATGCGTTTTTAAATAGTGCATGCTAAATCAAAGATCTCTGTGGCCCTCGACCGCCGACCGTCAATTTCCGGCGAAAACCGCGTGCAGTTTCGGGAGATGACTAAATTACGGGCAACACAACGACCACAGGAGTCATAATTGCGGTGGGCGGAGTATCGAGTAGGGCATTGGGTGGAACAAGGTGGACAAGGACAAGGACAAGGACACCGCCGCGTACTAACAAACCATTAACACTCGAACCGCAGACTGACGGCGCGCAGAGATGCTACATTTGTCCAATCGGCTACCTGTTTTGCTGCCGCGGCGGTAGGTCCTGGCAGGAGGACCTCTTCCTCTTTTTGTCGCATGATTAGAGGCCATTACAAATCGTAAGTGTTACGCTCCGTCCCTGTCCCTACACCGGGCGACTCTGCGTCTGGACTTGGCCAGACCGAAACTGCCGGTGGTCCAGAGACTTTGTTTGGCTCGGTTTTGTTTCCTGCTTCACGGACCTGTCTCTCTGTCGGCCAAATAGACTTGTCAAACTGTGCCGATGATCGATTTGACACGCCAACTTAGTCAACTCCTGGATACGGCCTACATCCTGCGTGCCACTGCCACTGCCGGCGTTGCCAATCGCTTTAGCAGCGCTTTTTAGCCTAAACGCACAAACAGCAAATACGTCTGTCTGGTATCTGCGAACAGGGCGATCCGGAAGATACGCATCTGCCAGGTTGTTGGTAGGCGTCGACACCCGAAAAGGTGTTGCCAAATTATGCTAATTAAATTAGAGACTTGGCATTTTGTGGGTTTTTAGCCACCGAGCCAGGAAATTAGCATAGAGCGGCAATAATGATAATGAAGATGTCGATGCCTTTCGTGTTAATCGAGCTAATGACGCTTAGAAGCTTATTGCAAATTGATTTGGACGCCCACTAAAGGCAGTGAGTTATATCCAGAGAGGCAGATATGAATGGTAATTTAAATGGCAGTAAAACCTCTTCGCAGAATTGGCTGTCTTGCCTGTCGATGACTAATAAGGGAAAAATATCTGTCACGATTTCAGAAACTTGTACAACATGGTGGAGGGGCCTTATCTGACCAGGGCGGCGGCGGCATCTTCAAAACCAGCTCAATAATAATCTTCGATTCCAGGAACCTAACATCAATTAAATGCGCAAAATGGCGCAACAAATCGAAATCTAATTAAATCAACAGAAGATAACATGCAGCTCAATTTTCCACACTCGCCGAAACCAAGGGAAAGAGCAGAGCCAAGAAAGCTGCAATTTGATTTGGAAAAGTCGGCACGAGACCTTACCTCAGCCGCCTTAACGGGAACTGGACTTGAGGCCACAAACATAATCGCGGCAAGTTGGGAGCCATGAGCCCAGCACTTTGACATGTGCCGACGAAGGGGCTCACCTGGGAATAATGGAGAATCACGCTGGCCAATTGTCACTTTTGGGAAAAATCAACAAAGTCGAAATGGTATCAAATCGATTTGGAGATGCAACTGGAACTGAGGCATGTCTGGACATCGGGAAATGCGTTTTTAATTAAAAGTAGAACCACGATCTCGGCGTTCAATGAAAGCGTTTGGTGTAGTAAGCCTTTGAATAATTATTTATTTTCCATTTCCATTTTCACATGGACCAGCAGACGATAATTTCGAAGATCGGTGGCGAGGCCGAAGTGCATAGCTAAAATGCATTTCGAATGCATTTATATTTACTGTGGTAAATAAATCAAAACCACCGAAACCAGAGGGAAAATTCCTGCTCTTGCACGAATGCATGTAGATTATTTATGTGTTTTGAGGTTGGAGTACATAAGTATGCCCTGAGCTGCATCATCCTCAAAGGATTGATGGCGTTTTATGATTATTTCATCTATGACTACATATTGGTGCGGTATCTGGTTAGGGGCTGGACATGCTAATATTTCAATGTCAAATTAGTTGTAATCATAATGTGATAAAACATGAATTATTTCCTGCCACGGATGAGGTAGGATGCAACCGAGCTGCGTCGAACAAATGCCTATTTGTTCCAAAAAGCTTAGTGGCTCGGGTCGCAATCTGAACTCGCTCAGGATCCAGATATCGCTCACGCTCCTGGAGAGGGATCCGATCATGACGACCGATTTGGCCGTGTCGAGCTGAGTCGGCAAAACCCTTTTATTGGGCAATATGTGCAGGCGTCATAATTACAATCATTGACATCGCACCTCTCAGGGCCGCCGCGGCAGGTGCTAAACGAGTTTATGGCTTAACGCCAAGCCAAGCGCTGGCTGCCCCATCTAAGATCTGGAGGAATCGGAGCAAAGGAATCGAGGCTAAGGAATCGAAGCCATATCAGAAGGCGATCAGTGTGTGAGTCGGGATCGATTCGGAATTAACAGGAATGCGATAAACGAAGGCGCTTCGCCGTGAGCAATTAGGCTGGATATTCCTCTTCATCGCGATCAGCATTGGCTCCCTTGGATTCAATGGATTCAAGGAATCCGTACATTTCAGCGACTGTGACCGAGTCCCGGATGCATTATTTACGACGGCACCGCCGACGCGGGCTGTTAGAATTCACACTTCGATGGTGGCGGCGGCGGCTTGGGTGTCCGAATCCTCCCCTAATTCTCTCACACCACTCAACTCCACTACCCCGCTCGGATCTGTTCACACTTTTGCCGACAAAGCGCCGCAAACGAAGCTGAGTGGAAAGTGGAGGGGGAAACCACAGATCATGCACATAATGGCATTCTTTGTGCGTCCAACCAGAGTCAAGCGGTCCTCGGGCGATATCCTTTTGCCGCATCATCCCGCACAGCTCTCCTGATTGGCTGTCTATGGGGTCTTTCAGTGACTCCTCTCCCGGACTCCTTGCCAACTGGCACTCCGCATTTCTGGGGGCGGCCACCGATCACACATTATTAATTCGTTTTTAACCGTTCCGAAGGAGTGATATATTTGTACATATTACTCTTCTCACCTCTGCGGCGGCGGCCAACTGGCCCCGATCCCGATCCTCCGCTGCCAAGTAGCAGCCTAAATTAATCATCTCCGTTTCTGTTTCTGGGATTTGGCTTTCAGCCTGGAGCCCGTTGATGCCAGGCCAAGCCGCCCCTTTGTGGTAACATTTGCTGTGTAAACAGTTGCGGTTGAGTTTTAATTTAGTTTTCTTGTTTCGCTGCCACAGCTGTTGTTGTTGCCCTGGGCTCCAGCTCCAGCTTGGCCTAAGCTGACATATGGGCGTTAGTGGTAATTTCTCAGCGGAATTTATTGGGAGCGTTTTGGGAGTCATTAGCCGAGTGTTTCGGACGGGGTCTTCATTACACACTAATACACGACGCTTATGAAAAATTATGCCCGCCGTTTGGGTAGTGGCTTCTATCGATACGGCAGACCCCTTTCGGACGCCTCTCAAACGTCTTTCGAGCGGGCAAAAGAAATAAATGCCTGTAAAAATTGAATTCCACAGCATTTTAGGGCCATCACTCAAGCCGATTCCTTCGGTCGCAGTCAGCCGTGTGTCTGCCTTTTCCGCAAATGAATTTTCCAGTTCGAACTGATACTCGACAGCTAGGCAAATACATTGACTCCCCCTGGCCTCCTGTCTGCTTCTGGCTAACGAAAAATATTAAAAAATTCCCACAAAAATGCCAAAGTCAACGGGGAGAAAAGTATTTCGTCCTCGACTGGAGCTGGGTTTGAGTCAGGCGGGGCCATTTATTTCAAACAAATAATGTGTATCGAAAAGCTGGCGGCTCTGTGGTCCAGGTCAATGCGAAAGTGAACAGAGCTGTACGGCAAAATAGCTGCAGAGAATGGCAGTCAATGCAGATAATAGATGCTCCGAGCGAACACTTGCCATTTGAATAACAGTGTTCGAGACGGGCACAGATTCATCATTCCTGCTGACACATACGGTCCGTATCTGAGCTGAATCCGAATCCGAATCTGCGGCGACTTTGGCAATCGCACAGTAGCAGTTTCAGTTGTCAAACGATTTGAGCGATTGCCTCGAGGCGAAGCCACACACCGAGCGTGGCGGCCGGGCGAACAATAGTCCCACAATTATTGCCAAATGGCACACATTCAGCGCTCAGAGTCGCACCCACGCCAAAAGCATCTTACAGATACAGAAACAGACACAGAGACACCTCGCCCCAAACAACAGTGGCAACAACTCAGTTCGTATCTCCACACATTGTTCACGTCCCCAGCCTTGCCTTGGCTATGATGCCGCATAATTTCAATGCTCGCACACGCGGCGTATACGCAACATGGCCGAAACTTCTTTGATTTCGACCGACACTCGTGGCCAAGAGCACTCGCACTCGCACTCGCTGGAAATCAACCAAAAGTCATGCACTCGGAAATGGAGTTTACTTTTTCTTTTTCCTCCTCCTTTCTGCTCGTGCGAAAATGTTTTTGTCAGCTTCCCACTCGTCCGTCCACACATATTAGTGGCCGTTCCGAGTCTCTTTCTCATGAATATTAATTTTGGCTTTTGTTTCGGCTCTGGGTATGGGTCTGGGTGGCCCCTGGCTGCCTCTAATTAATGTACGCAAACAGCGACGACTCTGCTCGGCTCGGTAATTGAATCACAGCTGCGAAATGAACTTTTAATGAAGCGTGTTGCCGAGTTAAACCATAAAACATAGTGCCGGAATAAAGTCCTTTGTAACTGGCTTTAAGGCACTTGTGCCTTCGAATCAATTGAACGGACTCTCGTTTGCCAACTGAACGGAAAAATCCTTCAGGGGAGGGGCCCAGACACGTGTACCTGAGCCCCCAGGAACTCCCACCCAGTCCCAAGGCCACTGAGGCATGGAATGCAAACGCAATGCGTTTCATGGCCTGTCTGGGCGAGGTATGGCAAAGAGCTCTTTGAGCTTAGAACTTTTTGCATTCCTCTTTTCCTGCCGCCCCACAATCACTCAGAGCCTTGAATTGAGCCACAGTGTTTGCTGCTCTACGGATTCCATAATGGAAATCTATTTCTGTGCCGGCACGAGGGACAAAACTGTTTGTTTGCGAAGGTGGCGGTGGAAATTGTGTGTAATGTGATTACGATATGCGCAATCAACTCGGGCAGTGAGTTGAGGCGAGTATGAAACATAGAAAATCCAGGGGACTCGCATAACTCCAAATTAGTGAAGAATAAAATAAATAATCAGCAGCTCTAACCAGCACTCCACAGAGCCAGGGCAGGGAGGAATACGAGTCAAAATTCAGCTCGGTTCTCCGAAGGCGGAGCTAACGAAATTGCAGCCATGCTATGAAAACCTCACTCTCGTTCTCTGTCGCTCTGTTTCGACTGTGCTGCTTTGGCACACACACGGAGCCGGGACAATGCTGCTCTGCTCTGGCCAACCGACAGATCGCCACCTCTCGCTCTCGCCGTTGCTGCAGCAGCTCTCGGCACAACTGCTCGCACTTCCACCCTCGCCGCACCGGTTCTCCCGGCTGACCGAAAACTCGTTTTCCCAGGCCCGGAGAATCTCACGAATTCGTTTTAGTCTTGCGGCTGACCGTCTCAAAATCAGTTTCGAGCTGTCAAGCAAACGAGCAGCATCACCTCTCACAGCGCCTTCGACAATATTCTAACCTGCGTGCATTTCGGGCAACTGTGTGTGAAGATCGGGCAGAAAAACTAAAGCAAGTGCTACCCAAAGCGAACCACGGATTATCCCAAGTCGACAGAAAAAGACATGGCTGTTTCGGCTATCAACATGACACCCTACTTTGCCGGATATCCCTTCCAAGGTAAGCACATATATCGATATCGAAGGGAGATCGTAGAGCACAGATCGCAGATCTATAGATCAAAACGAGCATTACCAATTACCACAATTACGAGTACAAAACGTCAGGCCAAGCTGGAAAAGTGCTGGCTCATCGTTCGGCCAGCGCTTTCGCCCGCTGTTTTCAAACGAGAGATCATTACCCGTCCGGCAGCATGATCAGCTTTTATTGATTGTGATCGGCCCAGGCCAGCCAGGCCCAGACCCTGTCCCAGTCCCAGCCCCAGACTCAAGCTCGGACTTTGCAGACTTTTTGGCGCGGCCAGCTCATAGCTCGTCTCTTGCCCCGGCGGCTTTGGGCGCTGCGCTTTGATCTTGGATCGACCCCGATCCCGGGACCCGAGACCTGGTATCACGTAGCTGGCAACGTCAGCGCCCCAAACACCGGACCCTGTCTGCACATGGTCTGGGATTTTATTTCTCTTTTCGGCTTTTGGCTTTCGGCTTTTCGCCGTGTTGTGTTTGGTGTTTTTTGGGGCAGGCACACACACTTGTGCTCATATTAGCCGGCACAGCTGGGCGTCTCTGCAACGCTTATGGATTATTAGTTTGATTTCATTGCATGAGCCGGCCTGAGATGCAGCTGCATTCCCGGCCAGATCGGCTTTCTATTCTCTTCACATAAAAAAGGCCTACGCAAATTGCCAATTTGCGTTTTGTTGTATCTACAAATGGCCAACGAATCGTTTGTGTCCGTACGCAACAAAAGATCGTGCCAAGTGATCCTCGGGCTTATCCTGCTTAGACCGATCCGAACGCAAGGCAGTGAAGTGGTTACTGCCGCTCAATTGGGCACGAAAAAAAAGTTAATTGAAAGATCTTGGGCCCGAAAACAAGGCCACCAACAAGCGCACTTGAGCCGTAGTAAGAGGATCATGGAAAGAGGGATTACCCGAGATCTCCGATTGCGCACATTTACTTATCTCTATTCCTGCTCCTATTTTGGTTCTAGGACAAGGTCGCGTCAACCAGCTTGGCGGCGTCTTCATCAACGGGCGTCCACTACCCAATCACATCCGCCGCCAAATCGTGGAGATGGCAGCCGCCGGAGTTCGGCCCTGCGTCATCTCCCGCCAGTTGCGCGTGTCCCATGGCTGCGTCTCGAAGATCCTTAACCGCTTCCAGGAGACAGGCTCCATCCGCCCGGGTGTGATCGGCGGCAGCAAGCCGCGCGTGGCCACTCCCGACATCGAGGCCAGGATCGAGGAGCTGAAGCAGTCGCAGCCCGGCATCTTCAGCTGGGAGATCCGCGCGAAGCTGATCGAGGCCGGAGTCTGTGACAAACAAAGCGCCCCTTCAGTGAGTTCCATTTCACGCCTGCTGCGAGGATCCTCCGGATCGGGAACCTCTCACAGCATTGATGGCATCCTTGGCGGAGGTGCTGGATCAGCGGGCAGCGAGGACGAGAGCGAAGACGACGCCGAGCCCAGTGTGCAGTTAAAGCGGAAGCAGAGGCGCTCGCGCACCACCTTCTCCAACGACCAGATCGACGCCCTGGAGCGCATCTTCGCCCGCACTCAGTACCCCGATGTATACACTCGAGAGGAGCTGGCCCAGGGCACTGGACTGACCGAGGCCCGCGTCCAAGTGTGGTTCTCCAACCGTCGTGCTCGTCTGCGCAAGCAACTGAACACTCAGCAAGTGCCTGGGTTCGCTCCCACAGCCGCTTCATACGGAGCCACTTCATCCACCGCCTCTGCCGCGGCTGCCGCTCCCAACATGGGCCTGTACAGTTCCCAGTCCTGGCCGACTTCTGGAGCTGCCTATGAGACCCATCCCGGATATGGAGGCTCGGTTGCCTCCATGTCCCCTGCCAGCAGCACCTCTGGCAGCAGTTCCGCTGCCCACAGCCCGGTGCAATCGCAGGCCCAACAGCCAGGTGCCAGCGGCGACTTTATGAACTCCACCTACGGCATGGGATCGGGCAGTGCCGCTTACTCTGCCGCCAGCGCCTCTGCCTATTCTATGCCCAGTGCCGCCACAGCTGCCACATCCGCCGAGCAGCTTCGTTCCCAATTCGCTTCCGCTGCCGCCTCTGGCTCCCACCATCCCTCGTCGTGGGATAGCTACAACTTCGCCGGCTCCTTCTTCCCGCCCTCGGCAGCGGCACCCAACCACATGGGCGGATACCACCATCAAGTCGACCAGAAGAGCTCCATGATGCCTGCCGCCCCCACCTATCCCTACTTCGGATTCTAAGCACTTCACTCTCTTGTACTCTTAAAGTACTAAGGCTAGCGATAAGTTGTCATCTAAAGACCCCAAGACTGTTTAAACCTATTTCGAATATTACTTTAAGGATCATGTTTTTGTAGATTTAAGAGGAGCGATAATCAAAAGAATAAAAGTTGAAATTAAGAATTTAAAAAAACATTATTTTTAATATATTTTGAAAAAAAAAAAAACAAATAACTTCATAAACTGGGAAATAAAGTATTTGACTTACGGGAAGAATTCAATACGAGTCAGTTAGAATTCCAGGTAGAAACAGATCTTAATAAATTTAAAAAGAAAACAAAAAAACGATCTGATTTATGTAAAAATATTTTAAAAATACATATATATATGCACTTTATTTAAATTCTCTTCTCAAATAAAAACCTTTTAAAATCTAAATCTTTAGCTCCGTGTTCCAATTTTAAATCCACGCAGAGAAACCTACCCTTACCTCCAGCATCTTTTGAAAGATTTTATGAATTTTTAAAGATCTATAAAACGCATCTTAAAATATCCCCATACTGAAATTTTGAAACGTAGGATTTCGTAGGGACCGCTTTGGCCTTTGTGACATTAAATTGATCCCATTATTGCATTGAGACACAACAGAGACAAACCTCTCACACTCCATTAGAGTCTAATGACATTGTCTCCAAGATCCTGGACCACACACATGTGGTAGGGCCCTGACAGGTTCACACAAGCAAGCACAGCAACTATAATCCCTCAAAATAGTTTACAAAATTGTCCCTAAAATGACAGGAGGACAATGTACTAACATGTCGATCGCCCATCTATCCCTCGAAGCGATGCTTCTCCTCGTCGTGGCTAGATGGCAGCGGATCCTGGGCGAGGGCGGAGGCACTCTCCTCTGACATGGCCAGACAACAAGCCGACTCATGATCTGACAATTAAACAATTAGAGACAAAAACGGCAAACACGTTCAGTGGTGGATTCGATAATACGAGAATAATTTGGGACCTGAGCATTGTCTTGGGAGCCACACACATCGCTGGCAGCCAAATAGAGCAATTGACAATGGGATGCGCAAAATATGAGCACTGGACTCGGGCGACCACCAACGTCAGGACTTTAAAGATGCCGCAAAATGTGGGCCTGGCCGAAGATGAGAGGACCCGAAAAACCGGCGAAGTGCACACGGGAGTGAACAAAGCCATTGACAAAATGACAGCGAGGGAGGGCAGGACCTACTTGTACGTTCGACTTGTCCTTCCCCATGCACGCTGGACTAGTTACGTCCGACCTGGGCCTTGGATGGTGCTAGTCATAGCCATAGGTAGGAAGATCTCGGCTCTTGGGCCTCGGTGCCCTTTCTTCAGGACCTTCCCGCTGCTCTCAATTATATGTGCTCAGCGGGCGTCGCACTTACCACCTAGAATGAATACGTCCTCCGGCCGTCAGAGAGCCCGAAATGAAAACATCAATTAGTTCATATCTCGGGTCCCGAGGATCGGTAGAGTCCTGGTCCAGCCACGACGACAGGTTCGTGTTTCTCTGTCTCCTTTCCGCACACAGTGCTAGGGCAAGGCTGTGACAATCATAATTGATCGCACATCTCGTCCTGGGGAGTTCCATCCTGCCTCTCCCGGCCCGTTTCCACTTTGTCATTCCCATGCCATACAGTAGCCTGCGGCTTCGTTTGTCCCGACGTCGACTCTTATCCTGGACTGGGTCTCAAGCCCACCAACTTGGATATTTTTATACACAAATTAAATTTGTGCGGCCAGTCGAGGGCCGATGCGAGTTCCGCAGCGGCACTTTGACAGAGCTGTTGAAAGGCCCTCCCGACACCGAGATGAAAGCCGTGATTTATGCGTTTTCGATAGACGGGGCCCGGAGATGAAAGCATGCGAATTTGGTTGCCTTAAGCCAGACTTCCTGTGCGGTCGTTTTGGCTTAAATGTGTAGCTCCGGTAGCTGCAATCACTTTAACACTGAATCCTGGTTATGATTGATGATCTGCCGAGCTGCTGATGTTACAAGACATATTGGTTCTCACTATGGGGCTATGATCTTGGTTCTAACCTCCGTACTATATGTAACAAATCGAAATTGCAACCGTTAATTGCCACCGATCTGCAGCGTTAATTCAACGATCCGTTAAAAGCCACCGTTCGTCCGCTGATGAATTATAATACAATTTTCAAGTGTTGACGTTTTCGGAATTTTCCGCCAATTTTTCACACACTCATTTGCTTGTTTCGAGCCGCACGCCGAAAAATATTTATCATATATTCATTAAAAATTATTTACGTATTAAATGGCGCAGCCGGAGAGCAACAACAACCGTGCATAAAGCGGCAGCTATATGTGCATGTGCGAGTATTCACGTCCATGAGAGCCATGAGCAGCGAGCGTTGATAAAACATCAAAACCAATCTGATAAGGAACGCTTTAAATTCCGTTACGTAACGCAAATTTAGAGCATATCTCTCGGTGTGTTGTTTCTGGATCGCTGTGTGGCATCGCGAGGGCTGATTCTGACTCCGAGCCGAGTTTGGATGCGGTTCGTCTTCCTCTGGGAGGAGGGTTCCCGCTGCTCGGAAACCACTGCAGGGCAATTACGCGTGAATTTTGATCGATTCGCGTTGAAAATTTGATAAGCCGAGTGTTTGAGTTACGCATGTGAGCTTTTAATCAACCCGCAGCAGTCGACGGCTTGCCTGAGCTGTCAGGATGTCTGCATTATGAAAGGGTACCCTTTTTCGGCAGGTGTCTCCCCGAAATCGTTTCCTTTCTAACGGGTTCTGAAGCCTTGTTATGTACTTGAGCCCGGCTCCTTCCTTCCATTCCCTTCATTTAATCATAGCCTCCTCCAATGTCTTTATATGCCACTAAAAGCCCCACAACGATCGCCTGGGCTCGCTTCCACAAAGTCTGCAGTCTCTGCCTGCAAGCCACAATCGATGACGTCGATGGAGATGCCGCAGCGGCAGCCGCAACTAAATAACATTATAATTCAATAAGAAACCCCCAGACCGGGAGGAGCCCTCGACCGGGCCCAGAAGATCGACTGAGTAATGGCAATGCAGCTGCGAGTCGATTGCGATGCAGACTCGGGCCAATTGAAACGCACAGGAAAAAACTAGTGCAGTTCATTATTAAATTTATATTTATATTATAAACAATTCTTTTAAGGTTTTAATATGCACTGCAAGAGTAATTTCCCAAAAACCAATTGGGAAGATTGTGCGATCGTTTAG
>JAEIIJ010018637.1:0-16598 GCA_018904815.1 Drosophila ogumai | reverse complement strand
TGTAGAAAAGGCAATGATAGAGAAACTTGATAATTTTTCAAAAATTTTTGAATAATTAATTTAACAAATATTGTTTCACCACTCTAGCGTTATTTTTTAGCTATCATCAAAATTTGCTGGCTATTTCTAGCTTTTTTCGAAGATGGGTTTAGCTTTTTCTAGCCCTGAAGAGTTGGCAACACTGTTTGTAAATGTTTTTTAAAGAAATCGCTGCGGTGTGACCGCAGTGCAAAAGAGTAAAAACGATTTATTTAATTTCAAGAAATGTTTAGTATTTTTTATTTATGTTATATTAAAACAATTTGTTAAACAAAAAAAAATATGGGAGTTGTCTGGAGGCGTTAAATTCTAGTGAAATAAATAATTACACAAATGAAAATATTTCTAGAATAAGCTAATTAATATAAAAATAAGCTATTTTTAAGGCTGTAAGCTAGTTGCAAGCTTTATATGATTTTCTCATTTCTAATATACTAAATATTTGTATATATTTCAGAACAAGAAACAGGCACTCTAATATTTTCAACGCGACGAATGCAACGTGCTTTTTCTTCCGCTCGGTATTTTGCCAGTAAAAAACTATTCGAAATGGGCGTACAAGTTGTTCCAATTGCTCCCGGAGATGGTAAGTACCCGCCGATTGATTGATTTCAACGGGAAATGCCCGAAAAACACCGGCAAACTTAACCTTTGAAGTGCATATAGAGGACTCGGTGCACAAGTCGGAAAATTACCGTCGACACTATGGTCGTCTCGCTCACACACATCCATTTTTGTATTCCATGTACACCCTCAGGCAGCACCTTCCCGAAGAATGGGCAAAAGGTGACGGTCCACTACACCGGCACCCTGGATGATGGCACCAAGGTAAGGATCCTTGTGTGTTCATGAGACTTCCAGCTAATAAAGGAGGTTTTTTTGTCCACAGTTCGATTCGTCGCGCGACCGCAACAAGCCCTTTAAGTTCACCATCGGCAAGGGCGAGGTCATCCGCGGCTGGGACGAGGGTGTCGCCCAGTTGAGCGTCGGCCAGCGCGCCAAGCTTGTCTGCTCGCCGGACTATGCCTACGGTAGCCGTGGCCATCCCGGCGTCATCCCGCCCAACTCCACCCTCACCTTCGATGTGGAGCTCCTCAAGGTCGAGTAAGCGCCTCCTCCCGGTGGAGAGATGTGCGTGCGCCTGTGGCTGTGTATACCAACGGACGCACGGACAGGCGCACGCCCGCTGAGCCGAAGTAAGAACACCAAACACCGGAACCAGAACAATCCAGCAGCATTTGCCGAACCCAGAAAAGAGAGGAAAATATAAGGAAGAACAAAAAACAAACAAAAAAACTCAAAAACCAAGCTCTGCACTTAGAACTAATTTAACCGCAATGGGTAACGCATATTCTACAATTACAAAATAAACATTTATTCAAGTCAATGATAAGAACAATGGTGTTTTAAATGGTTTTATTTCTATTTATAGTTTCCTGATGTTTCTTTTGAGTTAATTTATTGGTGGTTTATTTGGTATTGATGCTGGGGAGATTTCTTGAGACTAAGTTATCTTAATTCCGGCAAATATATATATATTTTGTTTTTTCAAAATTGTTCTATTTGTAAAAAAAAAACATAGGCCGAGCTTTGTGAATCCTTGCAGTCTGCAATTGGAGCAGTGGGATTGGATCTGAAATAAATATGAAAATGCTGCGATTTTCAGCCAGATTATAAAACAATGTAAAACCCAAAATTAAGGTATTTAAAGTAATTACATATTTATTCAAGACATTTCTTAAATTCTACTCCCGCTCATACGTCGTCTTATCTTCTCCCTACCCCCGAACCATTAACCGATCCTAGGTCGAGTTGCTCTTGCAGACCTCCGTCATTATCTGGTCAATAATGGCATAACGCTCGTGCTGGTACTTCTTGTCATGCTTTAGCCAGTGGGTGCGCACCTTCTTCCAGCGAGCCATGTTGGCGGCCAGTAGATCGGAGTGACTGGCATTCTGGAGACGCTTGTCCTCCTTGGGGAACTCTAGACGCGGCGGAATTATGGGCAGATCAGTGCGTCTTGGCGCTGGCAATTGAGTGAGCACCTTGATCTCACCGCTGCGCAGTTTAGCAAGGATCTCCTCACCGTTGTCTTCGCGCTTTGGTATCTGCAGTGAGCCATCGGTGTTGAAAGCGGCCACGGCGGGATTACGCGGCTGGTTGGCCATCCAGGCGCGGCAAATGGGATATAGCGGCGTGTTCTCCTCGTACTTGGAGAGGTCCAGGCTGCGCTCAAACAGTCGCATCACATAGGATTCACCGGCACCCTTCACGGAGGCAGCACCGTTGTTCGCCGACTTCTTGTACAGCGTGCGTCGGGCCTTGATGCGAGCCCCTGAGGTGCCAGCGCCGGATGTGGCTGCGGCTCCAGCTGCCACCGTTTTGAGATCCGGCTCCAGCTTCACCTGGTACTGGCGCCGCTGCTGTTGCTGCTGGAGTAGCAACTTCTTCGAGGGACGTCCTCTTATGGGCAGGTCCGATTCCACATCGTCATCTGCATGCTGCTGCTGGCTGGTCTCCGGCTTGTGCTCTTCGCGGCGCGACTCCCGCAGGCGGAGGGACATCTCCTTCTTCTTGGGTGTGGTCTTCATTTTATAGGTTTAGTGCTCTTTTATTTAAAATGGTTTGAAAAGAATTTCGAATAACAATTCAGAAATCAAACGTCACCGAGACGATTTACAGCACTACGGAATTAGCGCGTTGGGCAACACTGTAAAATACGCCATTTTAATAAAATACCTCACCTTTAAAAATACTTATTCAATAGGTGCATTTTCAGACTGAAATTTGATGTGAACATTTTTGGCGCAAGCTAATGCAATGAATAAAATAATTAATAAATATGTTTATTTTTAAATATTCAGCTACCACTAAAATATACCGGAAATATTTTTTAAGTGAAGTGCAGTACGGAATATTTTAGTACATCTTGACGATCCGTTTGGGTTATCGCGTGTCCGCATCGCCGGCCACACTGTTTTGTGATCGCGAGAAGAAACGACGTGAAAATACGTTAATTAATAAGTTTTAGTGTGTCAAATAAAATAATTAATTAATTGAAACAAAGCCAAGCTCTCCGCGGGACTGTGAGTGGAAGTTGAGTGCGTGAAAAAGGCGAATCGAAAGCGAAACAAAGGGAAAAAACAAGCCAAAAAAGTGCGAAGAACGAGCGACACAGTGAAAGCAACAAAATATTGAAATCACAATATTGAATGCCAGAAAACAAACAAAGGGAAGGAGCGGGACAACAGCTACGGATAACAGCGTACGTGCGCGGAGTTTTAAATATTTCGGTGAGTAAAAGGGGAACGAAAGAGGATGCAAATTTTGCAGATTTCCGAATTCTGTTTCTTCTACTGAAACACACATACGCACACCTGCAAACTGCACTCGTGTGGGTGGGTGGCTGCTCTATGCAAATAACAAAATTGTGAAAAACAACACACACACATGCTCACATAGATCACTTTGAGATAGTGCAAAAATAAAAGCAATAAATAAACACATTTACACCACTTGCAACAAGTTGTGAATGCGTTTTTGATGAAGGGTAGGGCGGTGGGAGGGGCTCTCCAAAGTTTCCCAACATTTTACTTTTCAAATCTGTCTCTGCTGTGCGTTTTTTTTTTATCTACTATTGCGTAGTGCCGCTGCCAATGTCACCTGTTTTTATGCGCTCTCATGCTCGCACTCTCGCGCGCTCGTTGTCCCTCTCTCTCGCTCCCACACTGGCCGTAGCTGGTTTTTATCTTGTGCCGTTAACACAGCCACTCGCCGATCTACGTGTCCCTTTCGCACGCTCACTTTGCTCCGTTCAAGTGCATGTGTGAGTGCACGTAACTGTATGCGGATGGTACGTAAACTACGTATCTATGTATGTTCGTAAAACGTACGTATTTCCGCCTGTGTTGATAACAGCAAAAACTCCGTTGAAATGGCCTTAATTCTTTTTGGAAATATGTAAACGAAACGGTTGGGTACATCCCCGACCATGCCACCCACCCACTGCCCGTCTACCTTCGCATTTCTAATCGCAAAGTGCAAATATTGATTTTCTATGTGTGTGCTTTTAGATTTTTATACATACAAACATACATACCGCTATCAATAACAATAAGCGGTCATTGTTTTTGCTTCGGTTTAGTTTTTCTATTAAGTAAGGAAACAAGTTCACAAAAATTTTTGCACTTGTGCTGCTGCTCTGCCTTAAGTACTGATCGCTGTGTTGTTATTATTTTTGCTTCTGTTCCGCTTTGTGCCTTTGTTTATGCGACTCTTTTTGTTGTAATTGCGGGAATTTCCCGGCATTTGCAAAGTTGCTCCCACCAATACACACATCCGAAGGCATGTGAGGGGGATCAACAATATGATTTCAGTATTTCTATCTCATTTATTTACAAAGCTTTGCTTTTTACGGTAATTTTTTGGATCAGTCTTTGATAGCTCAGCAGAATTCCATTTTTATTTTGCCTTTTATTGAGAGATACATGATTGTGGTATCCTTAAGCGTGTTGGTATCTTTAAAATTCCATTAAAACCGCCTTCTTCCTATTATAACTATGAACAATTTGTCATCATCATCATCAGTCTAATCTTGATTTAATAGGTTGGAATCTTGATGGGCAAGACCTCTATTTTGTTAGAAAGAAAACTGGCAAATACAAGACCTTTTAGCCTATAGTTTTCCTTATAAAATTTGTATTATAAAGTAACTAAAGAAATACTACAATATATAATTTATTCAATTTAATATTCTATAAGGCTGTTTATACTCCTGTGTTCGTACAGTAGACATTACTCTGCCCTCAATGAAAACTTTCCCATGAATTTCAAATCTATCTTATCGCCATGTCGGTGCTGCATGGAATTGTGTTCAATTTTTTGGGAAGGGGTCGTATAAAATATATAGACTATAGTCTGTGTGTGTGTCGTCCCCTGTTGCGAGGAGGAGACACAAAACGTTGGCGATAAGGCGGGCTTCCCCTCAAGGCCCCACCGCCGCCGCCGGCGCCACACCTGTTGGGATTTGGACATTGCCTAAAAATAACTCCGCTTTGATTATTTGCACATTTTTAAAAGCAAAGAAAAAAAGGCACCCCAGGCGTGGGTAAATAAATAAATAAATTAATGCAGCGGCTTGCATGGTCATTTTGGGGGACAGGAGCGAAAGGATTCCAAGCCTACCGAACCCACTTCCAGGCAGAATGCCGATAGCGATCGCGATCGCGATTCCGAATCCGATTCCCATGCCCATTTTCAATTCACGAAGAAGACGCCAATGACGTCAAGGCCTGACGTCTGCAGAAAATTCCGCAAAACGCCTCTTCAAATTATTGGCGAGGCAAGAAAAGCAAAAGGAAAGCAACAGCAACAACGGCGAGGCACCGAAATACAAAATAAAATTATTTTCGTTCCATTTTTCGTCTTTTGGTATTTTGTGTGCTTGTGTGTTCTACTCGCTTCCATTTCATTTCATGTCTTTGCATTTGATTTATAATTTTCACAATTCCACATACTTTTCGTTGTTGTTTTCTGATCATTTCCCCAGTCCCAGTCTTGAGTCGCAGTCTCTCAGTGAAAGTTGTTTTCCATGTTATTTACTTCAGCTTCTTCGTTCTGTTATCTTGTATTATTTTTTTTGTCCATATGTTTTGTGTTCCGAATCCAAGTTGAAGGTGCGGGAAGTACTAGTACGTATGTCTAGTTCCTTTTGCAATTTATTTTTGTACAACGAAATATTTTTGGTAATTTTTTCGTTATTTATATATATATTTATTTCTTGACACGCCAGACAGGCGAGATTTCCGGTCAATATGCTCTGCATCGATACCTCCACGTCTTCAGGGTGCCTTAAAAACAAAACCCATGGAACTGACAGAATGGTTAAGCCTCCTGGTCTGGTGAAGATTTGATTGGATTTATTAGTTTGATAGACAGAGGGATTATAGAGGGCTTTGTGTTTGTTTACTTGCAAATAAAACAAGAAGAAAACTAAATATAACTAGTTCGGATCTAAATTAAAAGACTGCTATTATTGTGGGGAAGTCTAATTTGTTCTAGCTTTTAACGAAAACTGAGAGCCTTTTGAATGCTTATATGTATATCTTAAATGGATTTCCATAATCATCATAATTAAATTCTTTAGCCATACATTCCAAAAAAAATTCAAGTTCTCAGTTTTCATTATTCTAAAGATCTCGGAGAAATCTAAATGTAATCATTGGAAAATCCCATAAGACAGTTTTTCATGTAAAGCGGGCAAAGAACAGGCGCATACCTATACTACCCCCGTCACCGCCCAATTACAAAAGGCATTTTAATGAATGGAAATTTTGCTTTAACTAATTACAAGAGTTTTCCCGATGTAGCCACCACCCATCGTATTTTCACTCCCTCGCAATCCATGATACCTAAACAATATTGTGTGTGTGTGCTGCCATAATTTTAATGACTTTGTAAACTTTTTTTTGGGTTTTTTTTGTTTTTCAATTTGTGTGTTTTTGGCACACAGTGCGAACTTGTTTTTTTTTTCTCATTGCTTTTATTTATTTATTTCTGTTGTTATTATGGCTCTTAGCAGGTTTTATGTTTGTTTTGCGTGTCCTCGAGAAACACAAAAAATAAAATACGATATTTAGAAAAAGACAAATGATCTTTTTATTTGTGAATATAAGTAAATTATCAAAAAAACAGTCCGTTGCGAAAATATAAAGATTTTGATTGGGAAAATTTTTGAAAGAAACCAAAGTCCAATTACCGGTTGCGTTTCACTGATGAAGCTGATGGTAAACATGATTATACCTGGCAGGGTATTGTTATTAATTATAAAATATAGAAAAAAAAGCAAAACTTATACAGTGCCGGTCTTAGAAGCTTAGGACTTTGGTTTATATCTACCTTTTTTTGTTGTCAAACTTAAATTTTGGTGCCCAACCAACCATGCATAAATGTGAGGGTCTTAAACAACTTTTAAAATTATTCCTTCTATTATTTTTTAAGCTATCATTTTGTAAAGATATAATAACGAGCCAATAATAAACTTTAATAGTTAAATTTTGACACAAGCGGGAAATGTAATGGGAAATTAAGTATTTACTTGGCTTAGGGTTTTTACTTATGACTTTACTTTAAAATACCAGCAACGCACTGTATCTAAGCATTATTGTAGCCATATCTATCGCATTATCATTCCACATACGAAGTACTCTCAATTTCGTATATATACTAAAGGCTGCGAAAAAATATTTGACGTCGATTTCCGATTTTCTGGCTTGTGCATTCTGTGCTGCGTCTCGGTATGGGTGTATCTCTTCTATCTGCCCTGCATATACATATCTCTCTATATATCTATATATCTATCTGGCTAATTGTGAAGGTCGTTTACGTCTGCAGTCGATCGCCCCTGTATAATTGTTGTTGTTTGTCTGCCACCCGCTATAAAGAAAAAAGGAAAATGTGGGAGAAAAGGGGAAGGTTGGTGGAATAAAAAAAGAAGAAAGAAAGGCAGACGAGAGGCTGGCAAACAAAACGTAGCAATCCAAAGAGCACAGAAAATGAATTTTCATTGCCTTTCCCATCACACCCCCATTTAGATCTCTTTTCCTCGAGAAATTCATACCCAAAAACAAAAAAAGGAGAATTTGTTTATATTTATACGCTAAATATTTTCAAATATCAGATCGCAATTTACGTGTTTCCCATACAAGCTCATCCATCCCGCCTATAAGTACACCGCAGAATAATGGTGGAATTTTATGGAACAGAGGAATTGTTTTCATAATTCTCTGGTCTGAGGTTTATCTTTAATGGCTTCTTAATATCCCCAGGAAACTCGAAAATGTCTGTTGTTATCATCGCCAACAAAAAAAAAAAAAAAAACTTAAAAATAAACAACGAAATGGGGACTGGAACGGCAAGAAGAGATATATATGTAACATTATAATTTATTATTTATGTTTTGCAAGCCAATTTTAAAGGCGCCATCGGGCTATATTTTAAATGAATTATATACCATTGGTTATGTTTTTTTTTTCTTTTATCACATTTGTGACATGATTTGGTCGCGGTTTATTATTTGTTTTTATTATATATTTTGAACCATATAGTGAGGAGGTATTTTAGCTTAACGAAGGCTTCTTTGACCCTATTAAAGTACATATTCTTCACCAGGCGATTCTATTTAGAATGAGAGAACAATTCTGGGAGACCATAAGAGATATCAAACTAGTTTACCTTTAGCCTTGAATTACTTTTGGATATAAATAGATATTAAATTAAAATACTAGTTTGGAAGTATTACCTTAATTTAGATAATATTGGATAAAAGTCTTAAGACTAATTTCATGCTTAACGGGTATCTAAAAGTCGAGTCCACTTCCCCATACTTTCTTGTTTATTTTGTCGCTGAGCTGCGAGGGCGGTTCTAATACTTGGCTAAGCCATTGGCTAATTTAAGCGATTTTCATTTGGACGCTGATGGACAGCCATTAAATGTTTATCCCCCTTGATGGGATTTCGCATTTCCATTTCGTATTCTTTTTTATTAATTTCCCTCGTCTTCAACTCTTTCACCTCAACATATCATTAATTTTTGTAGCTTTTATTTCTCGCTTTTGTTTTCTATATGTACGAGGTAGTTTTTTCTTGTATTTATTATTTTTTTTTTTTGTTTCGTTTCAAATATTTCATTCAATTTTCGTAGCTGCGGCTGTGTGTGTGTGTGTGTGGGAAACACCCACACAAAAATTTATTTTTATACAAGAGCAAAAAAACAAAAAGAAAAGGAAAGAAAGAGCGCAAATTTCTTTTACATATTGGTATTGGTGTGGCAAAAATATTGAATGATTTAATTGATTCGTTACGGGCTCTTTTATTTGGTTACACCTTTTTTTTCCTAACCTACTTGCTCCACCCTGCGTATGTGTAATGTACGTATACTTAATGTGACCACGAAACCACCACAACCAGCACACAAAGTAATTAATTATTTGTTAATGTTAATGTTTCGGTGTGAAAAACAATTCCATTTCGCCTCTTAAGTTCGAATTTCAATATATTTTTCTTGTTTCGAGATTATTATTTTGTTGTTTACGCTCTCTGGCTCTCACAAACATTTCTTCTAGAGAGAAGAATTCGGTTGTATATTCCGCGAAGATTCTTAGGCCTTTCTGATATTTGTGTTTTGTCAGTTCTTCGCAGGCATTTAAAGCGTTCAAACGCGTTCGATCCGAGATATCCGAACGAAATCGAAATAATATTTCTAGAATAAATCGCTGTGCGGGAGAACTGCGTGTGATTTTCATAATTAAACAAATCAAAAAGGAATTTTAAACAATTATTCTTTTGTGTTTAAAAAGCAACCAAAAAATGCTGGCCCAATAAGAAATAAACATGAAAAGAATGCTCTACATGAGAAAAGTGGCAAAAGTGATAATTAAACTTCAAAAAATTAAAGCTAAAGCTAATCAAAAATAATTACTAAGAAATCCAGTGTACATTTTGTGATTAGAAAATTTATTTCCTCAAAAACCAAGATATAAACATACATAAAAAACATTTAAAACAATATTTAATTTAAATCCCTTATCAACTTGTGTAGAAAAATGTAAGTTTAGAAAGAGAACTACTACTTTCTTGTTAGGTCCAATTCCTTATCTATATTAAGCACTAACTAACCATCGATAAACAACAGTAGGCGGGGCGGAACGGATTATTTATCTCTGGCATCCTTGACAATGGCCCCGCGATTCGGATTTGCCGTCACCGTCGAGATATAGACAATATGGCACAGCGGGGAAGTTGTGTCATAAATATTTTTAAATATCCCATGTCATTTCGCGAAAGATCTCTTTGCTTATTATTTCCCAGCTTTTTATTATTTAAAAAAAAAATAGAAAAGACAACCAAGAGCGCTCTTAACCCGCTTAGTTAATGTTCTAAATCGGGCAATGGAATAATCGATTTGTTTAGAGCCAAAAAAACACCTGACTGACTGTGAATCTTTTTCTTTTATAATTTCCCCAGGTCTCCAGCTGTGACAGATGATGGCCTAAAATGGCGGCCACACCACCAATGCCGCCCGGATCCAACACCCACCACCATGTGAGCCATGTGAATGGGATCGTCAAGCAATCAAACGGCCAGGGGAACCACCTAACCGAGGCAATAAACCAGCACTTTCAGCGAAAGAATCAACAGAACCAAAAGCACAACCAGGCCCAGCACAACTCGAGCCCCAGCATAAATCCCCATCCGAATCAAAATCCAAATCCCAACAGTCCCGGCGGCAGTCGCTGTGGAAGCAATGAGCAGCTGGAGCTGCTGGAGCCACAGGAAGCCACTGCTGCCGCCGCCGGCAAGGCCAAGCTGAGCTGCCACTGCACCAACATTAGTATTATGCACCTCTTCCATGAGATGAAGCAGGAATTCCCCACGATACCCGATGCCATAGTGACGCAATGCGTCAATGAGAATTGCCATCAGCGCGAGAATTGCATCCAGATGTTGAGGAAGGAGCTAGCCCTGCACCCCATCCCAGTGCAAAGCTATCCGGCCAAGGTGTTGCAGCAGCAACAGCAGCAGCAGCAACAGATCAGGCCAGCCAAACCTCCGACGCCGCTGAAGCCATCGCGGGCAGCCCCGCCACAGCCAGAGTTTAGCCAGAGCAATGGCATCGGTGCCGGTAGTCCAAGCTCCCAGGCCAATCTACAGCCCAGGCCACGACCCACCACCCTCAACCTGCAGCGCCAGATCAGCACGCAGCTGCAGCAGAAGATCCAGCAGCGACAACAGCGCCAGCAGAGGGATCAGCAGCCCCAACAGCTGACGCCCACGTCACTGAGCAAGCCCCTGCGCCGCGCACCACCTTTACCGCCGCCGCCAAAGCCAAATCCCAATCCCAAGCCTGGCAGCTTCTCCAACGATTCCTCCTGTCTCACCAGTCCCATGAGCTCCAGCGAGTCGGAGCTCTCTCTCAACGCGGCCGTCTTCTTATCGTCACCAACAACGTCGGCGGCGACTACAGCTGCTACGGGAGCGGCGATAGCCGCGGCTCAGCCACAGCCACAGCTACAACCACAGCAACCCTCTCCAGTGCGACATCGTTCAGTCATTACGCTTCAGCCAGAGCCGCCGTACGCGCGCGATTTCCTCAGTAGCAGCAGTGGTGTGACGACACCGCCAACGACAGCAACGCCGCCGCTACCCTCGCCCAGCTCAGCAGCGTCGCCGGTAGCAGGTGCTGGCGGACGTAAGAGCTTTACCTCGCTCAATCTCACCCTGCGCCAACCAACGACAGGACCAGCACAGTCGGCCATCGACATCACTGCCGGTCCGGCGCCCAGTGGCCAGGGCAGTGGGATAACCTACTCCAGTGTTAGCTTTGACGCGCGTCGCGGCACTCACAAAAATTTCCAGCTTACGGTGACGGAGGAGGGCAGTGTCTTTAGTGCGGGCTGCTTTCGTCCCCGGGTTCCCTACACCGGAGTGGGCTGCGAGCAGGCGGCGGCACCTGCTGCACCGACGAATCAATCGCCGCCGTCAGCCGCCACGTCCGCAGTGCTGGCCACAGATGGCCACGGCGACGAAATGCAGATGGATGTGTTCCCGTATCCCACACAGGCCCAGAATCACATAGTGGCCTCCAATTACAGCAACAACCATGTGGTTACCGACAACAACAATGGCAACGGGAGCAGCAGCGTCGACAGCAGTCCAACAATGCCTCTGTACGTCGGAGTGCTGGAGGAGTGCGATCGCGAAGGTGAGTTCACTGGGGGTTTAGCTGTGTATATATAGAGTAGGAATCTGTGGTCTTTAGAGGCACGTGTGCGCTGGGCAAGTGCCATTTTTTATGACACCTTTCTATTGAAATACTCTAGAAGAAGGTATAGTGATTTAGGGAAGAGGTTTGACATGATATTTTTTGGATTATTAGGAATGATCGTATATAGTGGAAAAAAGTTACAATACAAAATATACCAAACTTTGATATAAAGAAAATAAATTTTAAATAAGGAAAAGTATTTATAATATTTTTAAACTTTTAAATATCGAGCAATATTTCTGTTAATGTGGAGCAAGCTTCGAATGCTCCTCCCTGTTTTAAATTAAATCTGTAGACTTCTAAATTTATTACTTTTTTTAAAATTACTTAATAATAATAATTAAAATATACTTTACTGTTAGAAGGGTATATCCAGCTTCTTTAATTTCCCTTTCTGTAGTCCCCACATTCTTGTTATTATTGTGCTCCCGAAGCTCCAAAGCTTATCGAACCAGCCAGACGACGTCGTAGTTGGGGCTCCTGCCTGCCCCTTAGTTCGCTTATCAGGTTCGCAGGTTCTCGCCCAATATTGTTTACACTTGATAAGGAAATCGAATTACGCCCCAAAATAGAATTAGAGTGAAACGAGCGAACATTGTGCTGTCTTATGATACGCCAACATGGAGCACACTTCAGGGCGGGATGAATGCCAGGAGACAATACTGCCAAGGGTATCCCCCCCGGGGAATAGTGATCAGCTATATAAACACATTATAATAGATGAAAGTAAGCCACATTGACGTCATGAAATACAGAGAAGAGACTCGTTATCAGTATTGCATAGAGATATAGAGAATGGTTATGGAATGGCAAAAGCAAACTGATGATGTGAATTGTGGGATGATTTTACGTCATATTTATAATTAACAAAGAATTGACTTAGATCTAAAAGCAAGAAGTGGTTTTCTAATATACCAAACAAGTATTACAAATAGTAAACATTAACTTAATTAGTGTTTAAAAGTAAAATTTCACAATATTGTGAAAGCCAAGGCAACTTAACAATGAGAAATGTACTTAAGCTTTTAACAGGCTTTTTCTAAATGGATTAAAGATATATTTAAGCGATTTACAAGCTTCATCAAAGGTAATAAATCTAATGTATATATGTATAGACCTCCAATTAGTTAGCATAATTTTCTACTTTGTTGCACTTTGAATTGCCCTTTCTGCAAATGTTTTCTGTATATTTAAATATGTGTATTGCTACGCCCACGCTTTCGGTGGATTTATAGATTGAAATGTCTTTTGTCTGGCTTCTCACTTTGGCCATGTTTTTCACCCATTTTCGCTGTCGCTTTTCCGCCACCGCTATCTAGATTTTGCTCTCTTGTTCTCTCTTTTTTTTTATTTTATTTATACGCCTTGCTTTGACCGCTCTTTTTCTGCGAGACGTTCAAGTTCATGGCGAAATGTGTGGGAGAAAAGCCAGAAGAGAGAGAGCGAAACAGAGTGAGAGTGAGAGAGGCGAGGAAAATCTCTGCCAATTGATTGCCACCAAAGTATTAAGTATACGCAGCGTGGGCCCAAAAGTCAGGCACTTACACTTTGACATTTAATCATCACGCGACGCGATCACGAGAAAAGCACTTAAAATGTCGTCCATGGAATTCGGATAAGAGCTGCTCGCAAGCGAATTAAAAGATCAATTAAGACAGCATAATGATGTGCGAATCTGGCAGAAATATCTCTTGGATCGCGCAGATCACAGATCCCTTGGCCCACTGCCCTGTTGTTTTTGTTGCTGGCTATTTCCGTTTGGAAAATCTATCAAGCGTCTAAAAATATTCAAAATCAAAACACCGCGGCAAATGCATCGCACAGACTCTTGTTTGTATTTATTTTTATTCTTATTTTGTACCTTATTTTTTCGTAGGAATAAATTATTATTAGATTGATTTTTTGCTTGCGCATTTTCACTAAATTTATCTATTTAAATATAAGTTGCCTCTGGCCGCAGGAATTGCTTGATTATTTTTAGCAGCAAAACAGAGTAATAAAATGTGAGGTATTAGACAGTAAAAATATATAAATCTAGCCGCGGGGGAAAATATTTGGAATTGGAAATGGAATTTGGAAATTGGGAATTGAAAATATCTTGCCAACTTGTTGCCAAGGCATTTTGAGATAATATATTGATGCTGGATCAATATTAAAAGCGAAGACTGGTCGATAATTTAACATTAAATGCGATTATTCGAAATTCTGAAAGTTATATCAAAGCATTTTCCTTCTTGTATCGATATTTTATGGTAAATTCGATATATTTTTGTACTTTAATTTTTGATATAAATAAATACCAAACCCTCCAATATTTTCAATATAATAAACATTCTCGCTATTTCCAGAATTTATTAATTAAAGTCGCTTAAATTTTATATTTTATTCCTTAGCCCATGCCGCCACCATTGTGCGTCAGAAGCAGCGTCGCGACAAGTTGGCCAACGCCTTGAGGGACAACAAAAAGCGCCTGCTCGTGCTGGAGCAGGAGATCAATATCCTCACGGAGCCGGTGCCCGTTGGCGAATCTGAAAGACTGGATAGAGATATCAAGCAACTGGCTGAGGACTGTCAGCAGCTCAATCAGCTGCTGAACCGGATAAATGGTAAGCAACAAATCTCACCAAGCAAACTTTAAGGAATCGAAACTAAGGCTTGTTTATCTTCCCCACAGAACCCCAGGCCAATGACTCGGGCTCTGGCTCCGCACCCAATTCCATGAATAGCCAGAACTCGGCACCCGCCAGCCAACAGCAGCAGCAACAGCCGCCGCCACGACAGCGTCCAGGCGGCCGAACCCAGGCGCCGCCCAATTCGCTGCGCCTGCACTCGGTGCCGGCTGTGCCCACTACCGCGCAGCCCACACCAGACTTTGGCCAGCATCAGCAGCACAGCAGTGCGCCGACCTCAGCCTGCTTGACGCCCCAGCAGCAGCTGCAGCAGGAGGCGCCCCCAACTTATGCCCAATACTATCAGTTCCAGCAATATTTGCATCAACAGCGACAGCAGCAACTGCAGCAGTTGCAGGTGCAACAGCAGCAGCAGCAGATACTGCAGCAGCAGCAGCAGCTCCAGCAGCGTGCGGTCACCGAGGAGGAGGAATTCCAGTCGGACTCCGATGCCGAGGCGGAGGAGACACTGGACTCGTGGGCCTGCAACATGTGTACATTCCGCAACCATCCGCAATTGAATATTTGCGAGGCCTGTGATTACGTGAGGATTCAGCCGGGTATGCTACACTTTGTACCCCCCGCTTCTGCTGCGGCTGCTGGCGGCGGGACTGGAGATCAGCAGCAGCAGCAGCAGCCGCCCCAGCAGCCCTATGCACTGCATACGTAACCCATCGCAAAGTTCTCATAATGTGCTCGCTCGCTGCTCGCTTCCCTCCCTCCTGCTCCGACCGTTCCCGCTCAGTGCATGTTCCGACTTTGAAACTGTGATAGCATTTAAATTAACCTGGCGGCAAGTGCTTTACCTCCACTGCATGGCTCAGCCCCGAAAGACACTAAAACGAAAGCGAAAGGACGTCAACGAATTGCTTAAGCAGACCTGTTTTAAATTATTTCCCCTTTGATTTATATGTTATGTATGTTAATGGCACTTAATTTAGACACTAACTGTAACCACTAGCCTTAAGCGAAACGAAAGCAGAGTTTATTATTATTTATAGCCACCTATAAAAGAGTAAATGAATAAAGAACGTTATTTAAATATTTAAACAAGGCTTAGCTATTATTTATGATTTTGTTCAATTTGTTGACTGTTTTCAGCGCCCGTTCTGAGTCGCGAGGACATACATATAACCCTCTCGCCAGGCGAAAATCGTGAGTTTGAGCTTGGTTTGTTTTTAATTGATGTTTCCTTAAAACTCCACTTCTTTTTGTCCTTGCAGGTATTATACACTCCTGGATCCTGTCATGACCTACGGCCAACCGCAAGCGCTCACCATGAGAGGGAGAACCTAGACAGCTCCAGAGATTGATACCTTACTTAAACTATATACACTACTCTATATAATATTATTTATTAATTTTAATTGTAAAGAGAAAGATATTTTCGCTGCTGGCAGCGATACTAGCGTAATTTGTTTCTGTAAGGAAAAGACTTTAGCAATGCCGCAAATCAACTGAAATCAACTAGCAAATATTAATTGTAAATCAACCGTGTACATTTTGTATATAAATATTTAATTATATCATTGTTTAAGGGGCTTTTCTACAAGAAAATGGGAGTAGGAACCGTTGTACGCTTTTCAAAAGCACCAAAATATATTTAACGAAATTAAAATTTTCAAGTTAGGAGAATGTGTGTGTGTTTTCTAATGGTTTTGGTAAAGCAATATAATAATTAGTGTTTGTTGAACAACTATATTTTTTATTCTGCGGGAACTTTTAATTCTTTTAATTATAAAGTCAGCAAGTAGTGCACATATCCTAGTTTCTTGGCAAAAAAAAAAAAGAAAAACATTTGAATTTTTCGGCTTTTAATGGAAAACTACAAATTTGCGTATTTTATAATTAGAAAAATGTTATTTATTTGCTTAACAACAATCGACACTTTAAAACCAAATCATCAAATTAGTAAAATTAACCAATAAGGAATATATTTAACATTTTACTTTATTTTTTAGTAATTTTAAATAATTTTTCACAATAATAAAATTGGCAAAAACAATTTTTTTTCATCAGTAAACTAAAGATTTACGCATCAAATAATAAAATAATTTTTAAAAATA
>JAEIIJ010018636.1:0-16870 GCA_018904815.1 Drosophila ogumai | reverse complement strand
CCCTATAGGCTGGATAGGATATCCGCTTTGGAGTACTTTTTGTGACTAGTCCATATAGACTAGAAATTTGTATGTGACTCAGTTAAGAAATATTTGTACTGCAAGCCTGATAATAATACCACCACATTTCCCCATATTTTTGCTCAAATTATTCGCAAAACTAGCCCACTAGTCCAAGCTGTACCCGACTCCTTCGATAAGGAAAGTGAACGCAAAGAACGCCATATCAGCTTCAACATACAACATGCCCCCGCAGTTAGGTAATGATCATTCGGAAAAATTCGCGATAACTCGTCAAGCTCAAAACGGATATATATGTAGCTTAAATAACTTTTTTTTTAAAGTGCCCGATACAGTTATGCTGGATCAGTAGGGGGCGCCGGAGGATATGGAGGCGGAGGATATGGCGGTGGCATAAAGACATCTTCCGTGGGTGGAGGCTTTGGGTGAGTGAGAATAATAAGAGCTTTCTTTAAATGATTCTTACAACGCTCCTTCGCTGCAGGAGAGGTCTTTTAACGAAAACCCTAGGAGTCTTTGGCATTGGGAAGGGGTGAGTGATAACCATTATTTGAGGTCAGCTGCCAACAACTAAACTTCCAAATTATTTAGGAATCACGGTAATTTTTACGGAAGCGGCGTCAACTATTTGGAAGCATTCGGCAAGTGCTCTGCCTTGCAGTTGCCGTTAAACGTCCAGTCCGAGTGCCAGCATGGTGGAAGGTGCAAGGTCTTCTGTCCTTCTGGCTACACCTTCGCTCCGGACGTACTGGTCCTGGAGATGTTCTGCAGTAATGATGGATGGATTATAGGGAACTCGGTGTTCTCTGAAGTTCCGCCCTGCCAGGCGCAGTGCCAGCCGCCCTGTCAGAACAACGGCATTTGCCTCTCGCCCGGAAAGTGTCAGTGTCCAGAGAATTACTCCGGCGCAGTTTGCCAGCAGAAGAAGTCGGTTTGTGCCTCCATTCCGAAGGCGCCGAAAAACTCAAAAGTCTCATGCATGAACAAGTGAGTTCTCAGTCCGATTGGAAGCAATGTGTCTGTAAACCGCGCTTTCGTTGCAGTATTTGCCACGCCGAGTGCATGCGAGGTTTCCAGTTCCCAGATGGCAGTGGCATTACCAATATCGAGTGCCGCAACGGACAGTGGGTGCACACCAAGACGGGGCTCGAGAAGCCTCCTGACTGTGCTCGTAAGTAGTGCCAATACAAAATAAGAATTATCGTGATTGCGAATTCGTTTTCAGCTACTTGCGAGCCAGCATGCCAAAACGGAGGCCAGTGCATAAGCTTCAATGTGTGTCAATGCTCCAAGATGTTCCGCGGGGCCCACTGTCAATATAGTAAGCCAATCTTTGAATATCAGTCTATCTATCTATAAAGATATCTATATAACTAAAACATAAAATCTACAGATATTAATAGCTGCAATGTTACCAATACAAACTTTAATGGCAACTACAGATGTGCCTATGAACAGGAGGAGGCTCGCTGCACATTTACTTGTCCCCAAGTGCCGGGATTAAAGGTCGAAGGTCGGATTGACATAGAGTACAAGTGTAGCTATCAAAAGGGGAGGTATCTGCCTGAACCACTACCGAAGTGCATATTCCGTAAGTCTGTTACAGATTACGCACCAAATATGGGGATAACCTCGTCAAATCACAATTTCAGCTCCTGGTTACACCATCCGCTCCAGCACGTCTACGCAGAAAGTGATGCAGCAGGCGGGACGTGTGTACCATGGCGGGTTCAGCGGCGAAATCGCCTACGAAATCCGAACCGAACGGGAGAAACTCTTGGCTCTACTGGCGAAGTACAGAGACTTGGAAAGAAGAAGCGTAAGTTTGTATTTATTTAAATTAGCTTAAGTAGACTTACTTTTAATAATACAAATAAAATAGGAATGGTGGTCATCGGAGGAAACTGTTGTCACACTGGGAAGTTATTCACTGTATCAGACCAGCGAGGTAGACGTTGTCATTGACAAGACCCCCCGCCCAGCTCTTTGTACTACTTGGGGTGGTCTTAATATGAAAACCTTCGATGGGCTGGTTTTTAAGTAAGTGGAAACTAATCGAAATTCAAGAAAGTATTTAAGCATATTTCTCCCACAGAGCACCTCTGTCTTGCTCACACACACTAATAACAGACAAGGTTTCGGGAACCTTCGACATTATCCTAAAGGCTTGTCCATATGGCTCCGGCTATGGGTGCGCGCACACCCTCAAGGTACTCTGGCAATCCGTCCTGTACACTTTCGAAAATCTGAGTAAGAGTCTACACTTCCAGTCATCTGAAAGATTAATACCTTAAATATGTAACTTTAAGATGGCACCCTGCGACTGTCCACTCCAGTAAAGAACCTTCCGATGCCCGTTCAGGTAATGGGTATGAAAGTGATGCCCGTAGCCCAGCACGTCCAGATCGATCTGGAGTCCGTAGGACTCAAGGTAGACTGGGACCATCATCAGTACGTGTCCGTGCAGGCTGGTCCCCAGATGTGGGGCAAAGTTGGGGGTCTCTGCGGATCGCTCGACGGTGACACCAGCACTGATTTCGTCTCTAGAACGGGCAAGAAGCTGCAGACAGTCAAGGCCTTCGCCGATGCCTGGCGCGTCGAAGATAACAGTGACATGTGTCAGGTCGAGAACAGTGCCGAGATGGAGTTCGGCGTGGACTCGTGCGAACAGAGCAAACTGCAAAAGGCTGTTTTGGTCTGCGAGCGCCTACTGGCCAACGAGAAGTTGGGCGACTGTATTAAGCCCTTCAACTACGACGCCTTGATACGCACCTGCATGTCGGACTACTGCAACTGCGCCAACCGGGAGCATCCTGAAAGCTGCAACTGTGACGCCATCGCCATGTTGGCCAAGGAGTGTGCCTTCAAGGGCATAAAGCTGGAGCATGGATGGCGAAATCTGGAGATTTGTCGTACGTAAATACCCAATACTTAATTGAGATCCTAGAAACATCTTAACATTTCAGCAATCAGCTGCGGATTCGGGCGGGTTTACCATGCCTGCGGGCCAAATGTGGAGCCCACCTGCGAATCGAATGTTTCGGTGTCACCCTCCAGGGGCACCTGTAATGAAGGCTGCTTCTGTCCAGAAGGAACGGTACAATATAAGGAGGCCTGCATAACCCGGGAGCTATGCCCGTGCTCTCTTCGCGGAAAAGAGTTCAAGCCGGAGTCCGCGATCAAGAAGAACTGCAACACATGCACCTGCAAGAATGGGCAATGGAAGTGCACAGACGACAAGTGTGGCGCTCGCTGTGGGGCAATCGGAGATCCGCATTATCAGACGTTCGATGGAAAGCGTTTTGATTTCATGGGCAAGTGCTCCTACTATCTGCTGAAGACACAAAACATGTCGGTCGAAGCGGAGAATGTAGCTTGTTCGGGGGCTGTCTCTGAGGCAATGAACTTTGCCGCACCTGATGACCCATCTTGCACCAAGTCGGTGACGATTCGATTTATACTGCGCGACGGCACTCCCTCTGTAATCAAGCTGGACCAGGGCCTTTCCACCATTGTCAATGACAAGCCAATTGCGAAGCTACCAAAGATGCTAGGCTTAGGCGAAGTGCTGATCCGTCGGGCCAGTTCGACCTTCTTAACTGTGGAATTTGCTGATGGCATTCGCGTGTGGTGGGATGGAGTATCGCGTGTCTACATCGACGCTCCGCCGAGTTGGCGAGGAGAGACAAAAGGTCTTTGCGGTACATTTAACTCGAATACCCAAGATGACTTTCTAACGCCTGAGGGCGATGTGGAGACAGCAGTGGAGCCCTTTGCCGACAAGTGGCGCACAAAGGACACGTGCCAGTTTAAGGCAGAGACCCATCAAGGACCTCATCCCTGTACCCTCAATCCGGAGAGAAAGGCCCAGGCTGAGAAGCACTGTGACTGGATTCTGCAGGACATCTTCCAAGACTGCCACTTCATGGTCGAACCAGAGCAGTTCTACGAAGATTGCCTGTATGACACCTGCGCCTGTAAGGACGACCTGTCCAAGTGCTTCTGTCCCATTCTCTCGGCCTATGGAACTGAATGCATGCGTCAGGGTGTGAAAACGGGCTGGCGAATGACGGTGAAGGAGTGCTGTAAGTGAGACAAAGAATTACCTTCCGACGAAATTTTCAAAATTGGTATTTATCTCTAGCTGTAAAATGTCCATTGGGTCAGGTGTTCGATGAATGCGGCGATGGCTGCGCCCTCACGTGCGATGATCTGCCCAGCAAGGCCACCTGCAACCGGGAGTGCGTCGAGGGCTGTCGCTGCCCCCATGGAGAGTACATCAATGAGGAGGGCGAGTGTGTGCCGAAGCAAAGGTGCCATTGCACCTTCGACGGCATGACATTCCGACCTGGCTACAAAGAGGTGCGTCCGGGAGAGAAGTTCCTGGACCTTTGCACCTGTTCGGATGGTGTGTGGGACTGCCAGGACGCCGAGCCGGGCGACAAAGATAAGTTTCCACCTTCGTCGGAGTTGCGTTCCAAGTGTGCCAACCAGCCTTTCGCCGAGTTTACCAAATGTGCCCCCAAGGAGCCAAAGACCTGCAAAAACATGGACAAGTACACGGCTGATTCGTCTGACTGCCTTCCGGGATGTGTTTGCATGGAGGGATACGTCTATGACACTTCCCGCTCGGCCTGCGTACTGCCCAGCAATTGCTCGTGCCACCATGCCGGCAAGAGCTACGATGACGGAGAGAAGATCAAGGAGGACTGCAACCTGTGCACGTGCCAGGCTGGCAACTGGAAGTGTTCAGATAATGGCTGCGAGTCCACATGCAGTGTCTGGGGGGATTCCCACTTCACCACCTTCGATAACCACGACTTTGACTTCCAGGGAGCCTGTGATTATGTTTTATCCAAAGGAAGTTTCGACAATGGAGATGGCTTCACCATCACTATACAGAACGTGCTGTGCGGCACATTAGGCGTGACTTGTTCTAAGTCTTTGGAAATCTCCTTGACTGGCCATGCAGAAGAGTCGCTGCTTCTTAGCGCGGATTCATCATATTACACTGACCCTAACAAGTCAGCCATTAAAAGTGAGTAATCAAATTTTTAATAGGTTCCAGGCAATGATAACTTCTATTTTCTGTAGAACTCCGTGATAGTGTCAACTCGAAAGGCTTCAACTCTTTCCATATCTACAAGGCCGGCGTATTCGTGGTTGTGGAAGTGATACCCTTGAAATTGCAAGTAAAGTGGGACGAAGGAACCCGAGTTTACGTCAAACTGGGCAACGAATGGCGCAAGAAGGTCAGTGGCTTGTGCGGAAACTATAACGGCAATGGCCAGGATGACATGCAGACTCCCTCGTTTGGCCTTGAAACGAGCCCCATGCTCTTTGGCCATGCATGGAAACTGCAACCGCATTGCTCAGCTCCAGTGGCGCCAATCGATGCCTGCAAGCAGCATCCAGAGCGTGAAACCTGGGCCCAACTGAAATGCGGAGCCCTGAAGTCGGAGCTGTTTCAGGAGTGCCACACAGAGGTGCCACTGGAACGTTACTGGAAGCGGTGCATCTTCGATACCTGTGCTTGTGACCAAGGCGGCGACTGCGAGTGTCTGTGCACAGCCGTGGCCGCTTATGCCGACGCCTGTGCCAAGAAAGGCATCCACATACGCTGGAGATCGCAACATTTCTGTCGTAAGTACAGCGAGTATGCGGATAGATAGTATATACCTAATGGGACCACTGAAGTAATATTTAATAGCTTTTTGTGTTTACTCTATATGTACAATTCAATAATATCAGAGGGTACAAGTACAATTTTATTATTCAGTATGTCCGTATTAACAGCCAAATTGAATTATCTCACCTTTACTTTTTGCAATTCTTTTTAAGAAAAATTTGTATTTTTTCATACACAGCCATGCAATGTGACCCGCATTGTTCGGACTATAAGGCCTGTACTCCGGCCTGTGCTGTAGAGACGTGTGAGAACTTCCTCGATCAGGGAATAGCCGAGCGCATGTGCAACCGAGAGAACTGCTTAGAGGGATGTCACATTAAGCCCTGCGAAGACGGATTCATTTACCTCAATGACACGTATCGGGATTGTGTGCCTAAGGCCGACTGCAAGCCAGTCTGTATGGTCAAGGAGGGAAAGACATTCTATGAAGGCGACATCACTTATTCGGATGCGTGTGCCACATGCCGATGCTCCAAGCGCAAGGAAATCTGCAGCGGCGTCAAATGTGACGTTCCCACGACTCCGGCACATTCGGCTCCCCTTATCGAGGGCTCCACGGCGTCCCCTCCCATGGCAACGCAGAATCAAACCAAGTGCGTCAAGGGGTGGACTCGCTGGTGCGACAAGGACAGAGACTCCACGCACAAGAGCGTGCGGCTGAACGATGAGGAGAAGGTGCCGCGCTACGATCGTCTGGAGAACGTTTATGGCACTTGCCTGAAGCAGTACATGACCAAGGTTGAGTGCCGGGTTAAGGATACTCACGAGGCTCCAGAACAAATGGACGAGAACGTGATCTGTAATCTGGAGGAGGGCCTTAGGTGCATAGGCAAGTGCCATGACTACGAGCTGCGAGCTTTTTGCCAGTGCGATGAGGAGCCACTGGCAGAACTACCTAAGCCCACCGAGAAGCCACAGCTCGGCCTGAGCTGCGATGCCGCAATTGCAGAGTATAAAGATTTCCCCGGGGACTGCCACAAGTTTCTGCATTGTCATCCCAAGGTGGATGGTGGATGGATCTATGTGGAGAAGACATGTGGTTCAGATCTGATGTTCAACCCCACCATGTTTGTTTGCGATAACATAGCCACCGTCAAGGAGATCAAGCCCAGCTGCGAGACAAAGACAAGACTAGATCCTGAGCCAGAGCCCATCAAACAGTGTCCGGACGGCAAGGTCTGGGCATCCTGTGCAAACCAATGCGAGCACACTTGCCACTACTACGGAAGCATTCTGAAGAAGCGCGGCCTATGCCAGCCCGGCGAGCACTGCAAGCCGGGTTGTGTGGATAAGCTGCGACCGGACTGTCAAAAGCAGGGCAAGTTTTGGAGAGACGAGGATACTTGTGTGCATGCCGACGAATGCCCTTGCATGGATAAGGCAGAGCACTATGTGCAGCCCCACATGCCCGTTCTCGGAGAGTTTGAGGTTTGCCAGTGCATCGATAATGCCTTCACGTGCGTTCCCAATAAGCAGGAATACGTTCCTGTGGGGCCAAAAGGTTAGTTATTATCGGATTTAGATCGGGTTAAGTGTAAGCTAACATTATAAGCAACCAATTTACTTGAAAGTCTTTTGATTCAATATTGGAATACTTTCAGAGGAAGCGGAAATATTGCCCGTGGTCCCTATCATCCCTGTTACCCTCACTCCGCCTCTGCATTGCTCCCCGGCACGGTAAAAAATTAAATAATCTTTTTTAATGCAGCTACATTAGAACTTATGTGTTTGCAGCCTCATTCCTAAGATCGACTACAATCAGCATTCAGAGCCTGATAGCATATTCAATGCAAGTTCCCAGTTGGCTCCCGAGCACCGGCCCAGCATGGCTCGCCTGACTAAGAAGAATCGCAAGGGTAGCTGGTCGCCCAGCATCAATGATCAGATGCAGTATCTGGAACTGAACTTTGGCAAGCCGGAACCCTTCTATGGTATCGTCATGGCTGGCAACCCGGACTTTGACAACTATGTGACTCTTTTCAAGGTAGACTTCGCTGCGGTCGTTGGTTTGAACCTTTCTAACAAAATATCTTTTTTCAGATCCTACACAGTCATGATGGAACTGCCTATCATTATCTGGTGGATGACACAGATAAGCCACAAATGTTCAATGGTCCCTTGGATTCAAGGGCTCCAGTCCAGACACTTTTTAAGATACCAATCGAAGCGAGCTCTATCCGAATTTATCCACTTAAATGGCACGGCTCCATTGCAATGCGCGTGGAGCTGCTGATCTGCGGAGATAAGGCGGAGTCCGAGCCGAAGTCCATGTTCTCAACCCCCTCACCCATTACTGAAAGTCCAGCTCAGCTTCATGATCAGGAGTGCTTCGATCTAATGGGCGTAGCAGAGGGTAAAATGTACGAGGAGCAGGTTCAGTCAAGCAGCTTGTGGCAGCAGGGTCAGCCGGCCAGGAAATCACAGCTGCTGGACCTGCTGAATATATCGACACCCCAGGCTTGGCGTCCACTGGCTAACAGTCAAAATGAGTTCATCGAGTTCGATTTCCTGGAACTGCGAAATATTTCTGGCTTTATAACAAAGGGTGGTCCAGATGGTTGGGTCACAGGGTACAAAGTGATGTTCTCTAAGAAGAAGCCCACGTGGAACACAGTGCTCTCATCGAATGGACAGCCGCGCATCTTTGAGGCCAACGTAGATGCTGAAACTGAGCGCAGACATCATTTCAAGAAGCCCATTTTGACGCAGTACCTTAAGATTATGCCAGCTAAATGGGAAAAGAACATTAATATGCGCATCGAACCCCTTGGATGCTTTTTGCCATACCGTAAGTCGTTCTTTTTTAATGGGACTTTTGTGACTTACGATATTTTACAACCTAATAGTTTTACAATGAAGAAACCCAATTGGAATGCCGAAAATTGAATACCCTTGAACATTGCAATTCGTTCATAGTATTCCTTTTAACAATAATACATATAAGAAAGTCTTTAAGAAGGGCAGATTAACATTTACTGTGCAAAGCATTATTTTCTTTTAACATTCCGTATTTTTGTATCTCTAGCTGAAATTCAGCGTCTCGTACCTGTGGACAAAGCGACGCCTACAAAATGCAATATCTGCGAAGGTGTATCTACCTCCAGTTCCAGCCCCGAGTGTCAGTGCCAAGAACCTCTCTTTTGGGATGGCACTAACTGTGTGCAGCACAATCTCTGCCCCTGTGTAGAGAACTATGTTAGTTACCCTATTGGCACCAAGTTCGAGAACTCAGCCTGCGAGGAGTGCGTCTGCGTGCTCGGCGGGCACAAGAACTGCAAGCCTAAGAAATGCCTGCCCTGTCAGGAGGTCAACCTGCGTCCGGTGATAACCAGTGACTGCAATTGTAAATGCGAGCCGTGCCCCAAACACCAAAGACTATGCCCTTCCAGTGGGGATTGCATCCCCGAAGTTCTCTGGTGCAACGGTGTTCAGGACTGTGCTGACGATGAGGATTCCAGCTGCAGGGACTCATTCACTGTGGAGCCCGACATCAAACGGGAAAAGAATGAGAGTGAGTATAAGAGTGGAGCCTTTAATATAGTATTTTTTAATACATCTTTGCAACACGTCTTCTTGCCACAGCTGAAGTCATTACCTGTCCCGTACCCGTCTGCCCGCCGCAGATGAAGATTAAAATTACTGAGAAAAAGTTGAGAAAAATGTCGAAGATGTTTACCTTCTCCAAACAAGTGTCGATAGTGGATGACGGAACTACCATTACGAAGACCAAGTTCATTTCGTCAAAGGAACAGATTCTGGCTATGCCCAGCCAGGAACTGGACTATCACCAGGAGGAGCTGTGTGACGAGTTCACCTGTGTACCCATTCCCAGCAAGCAGGTGGACAAGAATGAAACCATCAGCTGTGCGGAGCCAAAGTGTCCGGAGAAATACGACGTAGAACTGGACATGAGCACTGCCAAGGCGGGAGACTGCCTTAAGTATGCCTGTGTTCTTAGACCCAATAAGGACGATGTCTGCGAGATCAGCGGTAAGAGCTTCACCACCTTTGACGGCACTGTGTTTAAGTACGGACCATGCAGCCACATCCTGGCCAGAGATATTCACAACGGTAGTTGGTCTATATCGGGTAAGCATGCGTAAAGCACTACCTTTGCAGGCCATAACAATTGCATGTTTGTCTTATTATTGCAGTCCATCAGCAATGCAACGACGAGACTCGCAGGATCTGTCACAAAGTGATCACCATACAGGATATACAGGCTGGAAACGAGTTGATTCTCCTTCCGCATCTGAAGCTCAAGTTCAATGGATTCGAGTTCACAGTACAGCAGCTAATTAACTCGCCCATTTGCAAGGCATCCTTCGTGGTTTCTCAGCCGGGCAAAACCCTCCTGGCCGTGTCTACCAAATACGGCTTCTGGGTGCAGCTCGATGACATTGGAATCGTTAAAGTGGGCATATCATCTAAGTTCATAAGAACTGTGGACGGTTTGTGCGGATACTACAATGGAAACGCCAAGGACGACAAGAGATCCCCGGATGGACAGATAATTGCCAATACCGAGAGGTTCGGGGATAGTTGGTACGACAAGCGAGTGCCCAAGGATCAGTGTGGGGACCTCAAGTGTTCCAGGGAGATGCAGGCCAAGGCTTTACAGCTATGTAATATCATACAGTAAGTAAAGTGTTCAAATGCATTTACATTTAGATTTAATGTATTAATAGTATAATAATGTTTAACATAATCTTGCATAATTATTGCAATCCTTATTAAGTTTTGATATGTTTTAGCTCTGTCCCATCCCAGAGCTTTATCTTAATTGACTCTACTGCTTCGTTTCTTTCAGTCATCCAACCTTTGCTCGCTGCCACAAGTCAGTCAATTATAAGCAGTTCCTTAACAATTACTGCCTCGAAGCTGCTTGCGATTGCATGATGGCCAACAACGGGGATACCGTCGCGTGCAAGTGCAACATTCTAGAAAGTTTTGTGAAGAAGTGCTTGAGCGTGAATCCGTTGGTCCAATTAACTACCTGGAGAGCCGTGGCTCAGTGTGAGATCAATTGTCCAGCTCCCTTAGTGCACACGGACTGCTATAAGCGACGCTGTGAGCCTTCCTGTGACAACGTCCATGGCGATGACTGTCCCGTGATTCCAGATGCATGCTTTCCAGGCTGCTACTGTCCAGAAGGAACCGTGAGAAAGGAATCCAAGTGTGTGCCCATATCAGAGTGCAAGGATTGTGTGTGCAATGCCCTGGGTGCTTCTAAGTACATGACCTACGACCGTAAGCCATTTGGCTTCAATGGGAACTGCACCTACCTGATGTCTCGAGATGTGGTGCTCCCTGGTGTGCATACTTTCCAAGTGTATGCTAGCATGGATGACTGCAAGAGGCTGGGCCTGGCAACCCCGGTAAATAATGGTAGCTGTGTTAAGTCCATCCATATTATCAATGGAGACCACGTAATACACATACAGCGTTCGCCGCAGGACCCAAAGTCCTTGCAGATCCTGGTAGATGGATTTGAAATTAAGAAAATACCGTATAAGGACAGTTGGATAAGCCTTCGTCAGGTGGTTGGCAAGGAGCTGGTACTCTCCCTTGTAGAGTCTCATGTGGAGCTGACTGTCTCTTTCGAGGGTATGATCTTTTCCTTGGGCGTGCCGAGCATCAGATACGGAAGCAAGATGGAGGGACTCTGTGGCGACTGCAATGGAAACGCCTCAAACGATCTGCAGCCCAATCCGGCAAAGAGGAAGGCTGGAATGGACGTAATTCAGAGCTGGCAAGCGGATGAGCCCAAGCTTGGACTTGTGGAAGGATGCCTTAGCGAGGATGTGCCCAAGGAACAGTGTAAGCTTTTGCCCCCGGAGAAGGATCCCTGCCTGCAATTTTACAATCCCGAGCTCTTTGGAAAGTGTCCGCTTGTCGTCGACCCAGTTGCCTATGTGTCTTCCTGCCAGCAGGACATCTGCAAGCCCGGCAATACCCAGCAGGCAGTCTGCGTAGCCCTGGCAGCTTATGCCAAGGAGTGCAACCAACACGGGATCTGTACTAACTGGAGAAGGCCACAGCTGTGTCCATATGAGTGCCCAATCGATATGGTCTACGAGCCGTGCGGATGTGCCAAAAACTGTGACACAATCAAAGCCATGTCGGATTATGATGCAGTGAGCCTGAAGAACCAGGCTATAATCCACACTGTGAAGAGTGATGATATGTGCCTGAGCTCGGAGCGCTTTGAGGGCTGCTTCTGTCCCGCAGGTCAAGTCATGGATAGCGGCAAGTGTGTGCCCGAAATAGCCTGTTCAAAGTGTGACGATGGTCTGCATCTTCCTGGCGATAAATGGCAAAAAGATAAATGTAACGAATGCCAGTGCGATCAGAGCGGGAAGACTTCTTGTGTGGAAAAGAAATGCCAGGTCGAGGAGAACATCTGTGCCGAAAACTATAAGCCTCAAATAATTGTCAGCGAAGAGGAGTGCTGCCCCAGGTATCGATGTGTCCCAGAGCCCAAAGACCCTGCCAAGATATGCCTGGCTCCTCTGATGCCAATCTGTGGCCCAGGACAGTTCAAAAAGCAGAAAAGCGATGTTAATGGCTGTCCCCAGTACATATGCGGTGAGGCTTCCTATACAATTTAGTTACTTTTTAGCTTAACAAGTTTTGATATATTTTTTAGAGTGTAAGCCCAAGGAAGAGTGTGAAACTTTGAAAGCACCGCGGGAGTTGCTCCCGGGCGAGAAGCTCGTAAAGATTGAGGAAGGTTGCTGCCCTGGTCAGAAGATCGTCTGTCAACCGGAGCTGTGTCCTAAGGCACCCATATCCTGTGAAGAACGATTTTATGAGGTCAAGACTACCAAGGACCCAGGGAGTTGCTGCCCCACCCATGCCTGCGGTAAGCAAAAGATACACTATAATTTATTTAAATAAAACTTAAGCTTTGTGTACTTTTAGTGCCTCCAAAGGACCTCTGTATTATTCAGTACGAACTTGACGAGTCCTCAAAATTCACTAAGCAGGTTGGAGAGAAGTGGACCCACGCCAAGGACGTTTGCAAGCACGAGTCTTGTAACTATGGTCCAGATGGCAAATCCCAGGTGGTGAGCACTCTGGAACAGTGTATAACCGACTGCGCCCAAGGCTTCAGTTATCAGAACACAGACAAATCGAAATGCTGTGGCAAATGTGTCCAAACTGCTTGTGTTTTCGATCATAAACAGTACGAAATTAATTCGCATTGGAAATCAGCCGACAATTGCACATCATACAGCTGCCTGAAGAAGGATGATCTGGTTTTGGTTACCACCTCGCAGGAAATATGCCCGGATGTCAGTGGCTGCCTTTCTCATCTCTTGTACCAAGATGGCTGCTGTCAGCGCTGCAAGCTGGAGCCGATTGTGGCAGATAAATGTGGGTAGACGAAAGACATGGGATTGTTTCTTACTTCCCCTTTTTAATTTGCAGCGACCTGTTTGCCTGTATCCTTGGCGGAGTCGCAAACCAAGGAGTTGCTTAAGTTTTCCAAGCCCGGCCACGGAAGTTGTGTCAACGCCGAACCCATTCAGGGCTTCACCGAATGCCAGGGTGCCTGTTCCTCAGGATCCAAGTACAACGCGCTTACTGACATTCACGAGAAATTCTGCACGTGCTGCAACATAAAGTCATTCCAGCCGATCTCAGTGAAAATGATTTGTGAGGATGGCCATACGTTTACCCAAAAGGTATGCAGACGGCTGAACTGAATTCCTTCAGAACATAAACGATATTTCCATTGCAGCATGATGTGCCCTCCAGCTGCGGATGCTCGCTGTGCTCGGAGTTTTCTGACTCTTTAATAGATGTGAGAATGCAAGCGGAAGGCCAGTCGCCGTTACTCAAGTTACTCGGCAACCACTACTAGTTCGTCCTTTTTAAGAATGGTCTTTTTACTAGGTTTAAGAATGTGAAGCATTAAAAAAATTTTTTTCAAATCTGGGTATGTTCCTTTCATTCATTTTTGAATGTTTCAGGAGCACAATTCATTAATTGTCGTAATAGCATATTCGATTTATGCAATTTTTTTATGCACAGTTCGGCTGAATTGGTTTGCTGGATTTTTATACTTCCTGGTTTTGCAATTTTCTCAAAATTTGTCGGCGCGTATTACTTACGAAAGGGTCCTGCAATTCGATAAGCGAATATAATTATTTTAATTAAAAAAGTTTTATTATTGAGCAACATTGAGCAACATTTTAATTTATTTACAAATAAAACGTAGTATTATTCGTTTTTAAATCAAACTATTTCCTACAGAAATAGGTTTACGTGCCGTAATTTGATGTTGTTTATACAAGTCTTTGGGATTAATACTTAATTCTTTAAAGTCCCCACTTCTTATGTGTCTTCTATCTGCTTCGAGATAGATTTTTTCTCCGATGCAGTGATTGGAATTTGCATTAAGCTCCACATCCGGTTCGTATATGTTTCCGATCAGAGTCTCCCGCGATTTTACAGCAATCCCCCGCCGCCTTTGAGTTTTTATTTTCTGAGTTAAGTTTTTAAGCTTGGCCCGCTGTGAGGCGATTCCCGTGCAGCTCATAATAATACCGAGCAGAACACAAAACTCAACCACAGCCAAAATCAGGCTGGCACCAAGAAAGATACTGTACTGCTTCCGATACCAATCGTTCAGAGGTGGTAGGCATGAGCCACTGTGGCGCTCTCTTTCGTATGACTCCCGCTCTATGGATTGGCACAGCGATTCATTTGCAGGCTTGGGATCAAGATAAGCCATTGGATTCGGCGTGTTTTCCAGTATGCAGCAGCTAAGCGGCACCGACCAACTCCGCTGCCCATAACTTTGGAGACGCCACAGCGATGTGTCATAGTCCAAAGAACTCCTCATCCCGCAGCAGCCGAAGTGCACCTGTGCCAAGTCCATGGCGTTCGTAAACAGATCCTGCCCTGGTACTCCGTAGTTGCCCTGCAGGGATCTCACCATTTGGCTCTCATCTAGGTTGATCCCCAAGCAGTGGGGCCAGAGGGTTATGGCTAAGCACATGACCGACTCAGTCAGAAGAAGGACCACCACGCAAAAAAAGTACACGCTAAGGATGCAATAAGTGTGGAGGCAGCTGGCCCAGAAGCCCACAACAGCTGCCAGCACTGCAACAAATCCCGCGATGGCCACTCCCAGTGCTACATAATGAAGCAGTGGATGGGAGAGCGAGCTGAGCCGATCGCTGGAAGCAGCCAGCATCCTCGACAGCAGAACACGCTTGTGGTCGGAGTAGAGGTAGCCACCTGATAGGACCAACAGCAATCCACATATCTGAAAGAAGATATAATAAATCTAGTTATAACAATTAATTAATTTATTTTTAGTAATTAATTTTACGACTCTATATTCTTAGTCATGAATTTAATAAATAACATTTTTAATTTTGAAACACAGTTTGCATTGCTGTTTTTTTTGCGACCAGCAGTTGGTTTTAAAATCCGTTAAAAGTTGTTAAAAATTGTAACGCCAAAAGTAGAACAATTTTCACAGAACAGTTCTGCTAGCAACAAAAGCCAAATGTATTGTATTTCGGGTACAGAGTTTTGGAATCTTTTAACATTATATATTAGTCATAATAGAGAAAACACCATACACGTATTTCATATTAGACAACAATTTTAGTTACTCTCATTGTAAAGTTATTTGGTAGTGTTTCTCTTTAACCTACGAGGTCATCGACTTACCAAAAACAATAAATTACATATATTGAGCACGAACTTATAGTTGAAGCACCGTCCCATGTTTATAGTAATCCGGGCGTGGTAATTAAGTATAGCTTCACAAGGTAAGACAAAATGCAGTAGTTACACATTTATTCACAAAAAGTTGATAGATTTAAAGAAATAACTTAATAAAAAGGAAATGGTTTAAGCTCGTCTCCATAAGCTGTGTAGCCGTACTGAGTACAATATTAACTGAATTATGTGTGGAATCAACGCCGTTGCAAGTTCAAAGCAGCGAAAGTAAAAGACCACATAGAGTAAACTCTGTACATACGCAAACCTTTCATGCGTCTCGCTTGGCAAAACAAAACAGAAAATGCCCTCTCTTTAAAATTAACTGCGTTTATGCGATACTCAACTCATGAATTTGCTTTATTGTATATTTCTGCCATAACACATGTACATCAGAGAATCCCGCTGTTGACTCTGCATAATTCACAATCCTCTGTCTTAACTGAATAAGGGATGTTTTCGAGTTCTTGTTTGTGAGAGTTCGTGACTCAAATCGTATAAACTTAGTAGCAATGCTCGTTTAGGCAGTGGTCAAAGAGAAAAAGAGTAGCTAAATATGGGTGTACAAATGAGTGCATGGGTCTCTACATTCGGGGCTCTCATTTGATCTCTGCCTACATCTTCAGTCACATGGAACCTTTTTTCAGACAAAAGCGAACACTTAAAAAAATAATGCCCTTGTCAAGATGGAACAAAAGGGTTCTCTACATGGACTTCGTCTCAGGTGAAAGCCAACGCCTAAAAGTTTGCTGGGGAATACAATTTAGAATATGTTGTTTACTAACTAACGCTGAAAAACTTCAGAACACCGAAGATTTCAATTGGATCATTGACAACCGATCTATTCANNAAAAAAAAAAAAAAAAAAAAACCTTGGAAAACATTAATTTATGTATAACATGAAGGTAAGTTAACCTTGGCCCCCCGTAGTTTATATACCCTTTCAGGTTCCAACTGGATCATTAAAAATCTATTTCTTTTTGGTCAAATGGAAAGAAATACTAACAGGAGATATATACAAAATATATATACAGATATTATATAACAATTAATTTTGATAAATTTTTTCATAATTTTTTTTTTTTCATCGTATAAAATAACAACATTTTGGACCTTGTCTTATAATTAACATAATTTAGTAACATTTTCACAATATCACTTTTGCATTCACGGTTTTATATTTGTCCCTACATCTACCGATTGTTCCTATGGCAGCTATATGATATAGCTGTCCGATTTTCATAAAACTAAAACCGCAATTTCGAAATAATAAAATGTGGTCATTTCTGAAAGATGAAAATTCATTCAAAAACAGCGAGTTAACATTTTTTATAGTTTTGAGATAAGTTAGAAGAGTATATGCAAAGTTTCATTCAGATAGCTTTAAAACTGAGGGACTAATTTGCGTAGAAACGG
>JAEIIJ010018635.1:0-23882 GCA_018904815.1 Drosophila ogumai | reverse complement strand
GAAAATGTAAAGCTGGGAATGTAAAACTGTAACTGTTAAACTGTAAACATATTAAGTATAAGTAAAATTTAATGAAACTCTGTTTTGTGTATGTTTTCAGCATTTAAATCGATAATATAAACATCAAAACCAATCTGCAAGGGTATACAAACTTCGGCGTGCCGAAGTTAGCTTCCTTTCTTGTTTTTTCTTTGATTTCTGTAGTTTGTTACAATCATCACATAATATAATACCTTCCCAGATTTACCCGAAGAAAAGGCTCTCCCATATGTTGCGATTTAAAAGCAGAGCTCGTCGAATTGTAGATTAAAATGAAAAGTTATCGATTTGGACACTTGTTGCATACTTTTGTGAAATATGTGATACGTAAATATACATTTTACGTGTAGACTAACAAAGTCAGTGGACCTAGATTTTGTTATATGTAGAATGTATATTTACGTTTCACATATTTCACAAATTTATGGACACATTACGTATAGGTAATGTGATAATGATAACTTCTGATAAGAATTTTCAAATGTGATGTAAGATTTTTACAAAATTCAACCGATATTGGTGAAATACCAGAATGGGATAATCAATGAATCACTGGCAAAAAAAAAAAAAAACAAACAAAACAAAAAGTCATGCTGATAACTATTTTCTAGAGGCTGTGGATAAAACGTTCTCAGTTTCTACCCTTACCTTTTTCCTATTTTTACCGTTGGTTTATTTATTTAGCTATTACGCCCCCATGTAAAGACCCCAAGGTCGTATAATGGAGCAATATCCAGGCACTATTTATGTTAGCTTGGCGGCACTAGTGTTATTGTTAATTTCGCACTCCACAACGTGGTCAGCAGTTGGAAACTGGTTTAATTGAATATAGAATCACGTGACAAGAACCATATTTTAGATGGCCAGAGTTCTGGAACTCTTTGTTGTATATCTAAATACCTATTGACCCTTTATTCTGACGTCAGCGTTTTTGGCTCTGTTGTTATTGGTATGTGCCCGCTAATGATGATGAATAATTAGCAGTGTCAACAATCTCGCTCACTGTGCCTCTTTTACTCTCTCTCCTTGGGCAGGGCCACAGTCTTTCTGCACAGTTTGTTTTAGTTATCAACAACAAAAAACAGTACATGTATACAAAAAGCTCTCTTTGCATTTGGAGCGTACTTCGCCCAGATCCACTTGACTTCGAGTGAGTGGGAATCTCATTGAGTGGATTTCTCATCTTCGTCTCCTCCTTCCGCCTGCAGTGGCCTTCTTGCCTAAGTACGTGCAGTTAGCGCTCTCTCACTTAGCCCATTCTTTACATATGATGCTCCGTCTCCCACACAGTGGCGAATCGTTGGTTTGCTTTAACGATTAAGTTGAAAAGGAAATAAATGAGCGCCATGCTGGTAGATTTCAGCATACCCTCTCTTTTTCAGGACAGCTGGGTATAGAGGATTACTCGCTGAACTTGGTCACTTCTTTCGTTGGATTCTGCACTCTCTCTCTCTCTGCACTCTTCAGGAGAAACTTTAGCCTTTAAAGAACTTATATAAACTTTAAGCTATTTTTATAGTCGCTAGTTTTATAGTAGTAGTCTTTGTACACTGCAGAGTGTTTTGGATTCGTTACATTTACATTGCAGCTTGTGTTGGTTTTGTGTTCTTGTTGTTTGCTCAAGCTGTTGTACTCTCGCGCTCATCTAGGCAACACAGTGGGTACTAATATCACAAAAGTGAGGACTCGGTATATTTTAATATAACATTTAATAGATTTTTTTGTTATTTTTTTAGACTTGTAATACATATATAATAAGTGTTACATCTTATGATTTGAATGATATTAAAAAATAAATTAATATAATACAGTTTTATAAATGAAATTAATCTCTGTTTTTATAATAAGAGCCACATAATATCGTAATCAAATTTCAATAAATTTTACTTTATATTCAAAAATTATTTAATACTAACAATGTAAAAGTTTGATTATAAAACATGAACAACAAAAAAAAAGGCTTAAGCTAACTTAAGTTAAAGCAACAAAAAATATTGGTACCTTTTTAAACTTACCTAACAGAAAAAAACGAATTCCCATTTAAATTGTGACTAGATCCTTACTTTTGGGTTATATTACCCCACTGTGGGCCAGCCAGCTCCTACTCTCTCCCTCTCTCTATATTTTTCTCTCGCCTCTGTCGCTCTTTGTTGGTGGGACGATCTCATGTGTGGGGCTGCGTTTGGGGCTCGCGAAACTCTTAACCAGTTTAAGTTTACATTCGCGTGATCGTAGACGTGCCCTGGTGAAAAAAGCGGAACCAACTGTGAAAGCGCAGCGGAAACGAAGAAAAGAACAGTGGAACGGAACGGAACCCGGGGGGCAGCGGAGTAGAGTCGTGTCGTCATTGTTGATAGATCCGTACGTCTGTGTACAGGTGCCTCTGAGTTGATGTATCGCCGCCGCTATTCCGCCTTTGAGTCGAGCACTCCCCGCGTGGGTGTGCTACCCTCTCCACCGCCGACAGCTATATCTGCAGCAACAGCAACAAAGCCATCCAAATTAAGCGTGCGCTTCGACCCAAATTTACCCAAAGATAATGACAGCAACAACAACTTGAACAGCACTGAAAATGCAAATGCGAATACGAGTTCGAAAGGCGGACGCAAGGCCCGTTCGCTGAGTAACTCGCCGCTGTATGAGCGCAAGAAGCGTTACGGCCATCTGCCGTCGCTCATGTCATCGCAAAACGGGCCGACGGCCAGCGCCAACTATCAGCTGTTAAACAGTGCAAATCTTCGCGATCTCGTTGACGGGCAACGCCACTCACAGCACGTAAGCCGGCGCGATGACACCTCGGGCCATATTAGCCATAGCAACGGCGACGTTAGCCATATTGGCCATAACAACATACCAACCAAATCCAAAAGTAAGCCTCTGAAAGATGGCAACAAGTTGAAGGCAACCTTAACGGCGGCCATGTCGTCATCGCTGCTGCGACGCAAGGCACATACAAATCACAGTCAACAGCAGCAGCAACAACTTCAGCAACAGCAGCAACTACATCAACAAATGCAACAGTATATGCAACCGGGGAACAGCAGCCACACAATTGGCAATACAGCCCGCCATTCGCTGGGTCATTCACCTTCTGCCGCCGCCTCAGCCGCCTCCGCCGTTGCTGCAGTGCAGCAGACACTCGTCTATGAGCGACGGCGTGTGAGCAGCGCGCACTCCTCACCCCGCCGTACCCAGTCCCCGGTGCATCAGTGCCTACTGATGCGACGGCGCAGCGATTACAGCGTAGAGCATATCGAGCAGTGGAAACGTCACCAGCAAATGCTGCCTCGATCCGGGCGCAAGATCAGTGTGAGTTTTGGTTCAGAGACCACTGAAGACAAAGGAAAACCACAAAGAGACTGCCAAGAGTAGAGTCACGACTAGGGCCATGACGGAGTTTTGATCAACGCATGATGTTCTCCTCGCATCTTGTTTGGATGAGAGTGCACTGCAATTTATATTTAGTCCAAGTGGGGGGTCAATATCTTTCCGAAACTAAGTACAGAGGGTGGTATTTTTAGATTTCCTAGATATTATTATAAGTTAGATTGGAAGTCAGCTTATTTATTATTTTATCCTATTAGAGATCAATACTAAGAGCGCACAACAATTGTTGTTGCTCTAAGAGCTTATGTTTGTTGCAGACTTAATAACAAAGCGTTTCTTAAAAAACAGAGTTGAACGATAAACAGACTCTGCATTCTTTTTCACAATATGGGTTATTTTTTCGCTTTAGTTAAAGTTAAAATCAGAAAAATGTCATCTCAATGGTAAGGTATTAAAATAAACTGAAATAAGTATAAATAAATATATTTGAAAAAAAGACACATTTGAAAATAGAGGCATGTTTACTATTTCCTTATAATCATACATTACAGAAGAACGTTGATTTATTTAAATCGTTTAAAATTGTACAGTAAGAATTTTTCCCACTGTGCAGACTTTTCTTGACCCCATTAGCTTCTTGATGCCGCAGCGGGAGGCGTCAAGGCGGAGAGCGTGAGCGCCAATACAAACGTTTAGGCTAAACCGAAATTGGCTTGTGTACTGAACACTTGTATGTGAGCGTAATTTTTCAATTGCCGTGTGTGATATGGGGCCCCCTCCCAGATTCCCTCGTTTCTCACTAATGTGTCATAATTCCACAATTGCACATTTCAATGTTAATTCAAACCAACTCGAACGAATGAACAGCGCCCCTTTTCGTAAATATTTCATTGGAGTCGTCGGAATGGTTTTGTTTTCCTCGGGTTTTATCTGTGATTTCGCTTGCTGATTAACAGATAACACGTATGAGAACTATATCAGCGCAATTAAAACTATTATTTACGAACTGTTCCCCCATTGTTTACTGTAGCTATCGTATTATTCTCTTCACCTTCTGCGTTTTCCGCTCAAAAAGATCCGATAATGGTGACCCATATAGAAAATTTTGAATATATGTACATACATATGTATGTGGGCAGCGCAGAAGAATACACTTAGCGGAAAGTATAAAAAAGGTGTAAACTATTCTCCAACTAAAATAAGCTACGCAACACTGTACGTACATATGTGCATTTTTATGACTTTTTAAGTTCGCTCGTTTATTTCGTTAATGATAGCTTACGGCGCAGTGGGTTATGTAACCAACAGTTATAAATAAGGGCTTGCATAAGTGAGGTACGAGCTCAAAAATAAATGTAATTTCTTCTGCGACTATGTTTCAATTTTTTTAAGTCACATAATAATAAATTCGTATATTAACATATTCCTCTTTTATTACAGTTGCCTGTCGCCGATCCGTTCCTAGAGAAAGTAAATCTATCTGATTTGGGTAAGTTTTCAAACCACCCTCTCAAGTGGCGCGCCTTTCCACTCTACCCCTTCCCCCTAAGAATATACAAAAATGTTTAATTTAAATAAATTAGCAAACACACTTGGCATTCGATCAAGAGTCGGCCTCTGATGCCGTTCTGTGGGCACACGACGCTATCGCCAGAACTAATAACAGAAAACCCTGTCAGGGGTATACATACATATATAGATCAAAGAAGAAGCAAACCCATGGAATCGAAGGCATAATTCACGGGGATTATGGTAGGAGGAGTCGTGGGCAGTCTAAAATGCGACATAGAACATAATCATTTTGGGGCGGTAGATACATAAATTGTAGACACATACTTACCTATATATTCTTTTCTATATCCTTGCTCAGATTGGTAGAGGGAAGATCTTAACGTGGGCTGACCGAACACACCCCCAAGTTTTTGTTTGGCTTTTCCGCTTTTTCAGATTAGTACCAATGCTAACTATAAGTTCCAAGTACGCCGGAGATCGCTCGGGGAAAAGAGACGTGAACGTGGTAAATGTGGACAAGAGGATCGAAAGAGCAGAGGGGAGAGGAGAAAAATAGTGCATGTAATTTGTTAGCCATTTCAGACGTTTCATGATCCTCATTAACGTCAATTCCCAACCGATCCGATCCAAACCGTTCTCCCACCAAAGATTATATTCAATTTATAGAATGTAGTGTGCTCTGTGAGAAATTTTCGGATTCGTTTCAGAGGTTTCTTCTCTGCTCGGGTGTTTTTCCCAATTTGTATTTTGTTCTATCTGCGAGTATCTTTTGTTTGTTTTTGCGCTTTTTCCTGACGAAAAACTTTTCCGACCCAAGAGCGCGATCGCAAGGGAGAGGAGAAGAGAACATCAGCACACAGACTGCAGATCAGTTTATGATAAAATTTCGAATCGTTTAGAACGTCGCCAACGAAAGACGGGCAGACGACGAAAATTTCGACGATTTTCCGTGTGTTTTACGGTTTTTGTGTGGAATTATTATTGGCAGCGGAGAATCTGGCCCGCGTTCTCGGACTCTATATGTGTCGCCCAGTCGTCTATATGTGCCGAAGTTCTTGAGTGATTATGCATATTACTTACAAAAGCCAAATAATTGAATTGACTAACTGCCAGGCAGGCGAAGTCGGTTCCCCCTCGAAGGTCTTCTTCGCCTGATTTGGCTCTTAGTCATTTGTCAGGAATTTTCGAATAGCGCCGCGACGCCAAAAGCAACTGAACCGAGACATTGCCTCCTCGCACCTGCCTCCTAGTACCTAGTACTTCGCACCCAATGCCACGCACTGTGGAAATGGGTTTGCAATTGTTTTGATCCCTCAAAAGCACACATATAGCCACAAAGAAATAGAATAACCAACAAAAACCTACCACACCAAGAAGCATTTCAATTAAATCGTGTAGCCCGCGGTCTGCTGTCAAAAGAATCGCAAAACGTAGTGTTTCAAACAATAACCCATATATAGATGTATATATTCATATATACACCGCTAATATACATATATATACGAATGAAAACCAATCAATACAGAGGGAGAGAGAAAGAGAGCGAAGGAATTAACTCTTTATCATTGTTTTCTTAGCCATTCAAGCCCCTGCACTTATTTCCATTTATTAAATAATTATTGAATGTTTACACAGCTTTAGGCGGAAAATCATGTGGCCAATTGCCTTTGGCAGCATATATTTTACAATTTATTTCGTGGTATTTATTTACTTGTTTTTACTGCCTCCGCTTTCTGGCTGCCTAAATAATATAATGACAAACTGTAAGGGTATTTAAACTTCGGCGTGCCGAAGGAATGTTGTAAATTTCCATTTATATTAGGGATCGTAACAGTTATAATTTCTACAGTAAAAAATAAGATAGGAGTTATTTTCTAATTATGTAAAAAAAAAAATAAGTTAAATTTGTATTGTTCATCTTTTGTAAATAAGTTGAAGAACGATTACTTGTTTTTTTAATAAAAGTTAAATAATAACTGTTCTTTTGAATTTAACAAATTATAATGAAAATAAACATTATTTTCCAATTTTTACTTCAAAAAATTGAAAATAAGTTATTTGAAAATTTTAAGTTTAAAAATTTAAAATAAAAATTGAATCTTAACAACTTTTAATCGAATTGGCTGGCGATGCTAACCACTATCATTTGCTGCGTTGCAAATATCTGAACAAAATTAAAAAATTTGTTGTGTGAGCTATAAATAATTGGAAAATGTACCAAAAACTATTTCCAAATGCATTCTTCCCATAATAAGAAAGCGAATAAATCGCCATAGACATTCAAAATTTTAGTGTTGACCGGTTCGCATTGGTTAATTAATTTCTTGGCACAACTGTCCGTCTCAATATCTGTTGTGTCGGTAAAATGGCTCGGACAAATGCTGAAAGCGGTCGGTGTGTTGTGTTTGGCTTGCAATTATCAGGCCCCTGACTACATACAATCCCTATTATTATATACCCTTGTGTGTGGTATTTAAGTTTTGATTAACACCTTTTGGACCCGCCTCAATATTTATTTGTTTACATACTGTGCTCAGAACCGTCTAAATTTTGCCCACCCCCCTCTCTCGGGCTTTTCTACAGTCTCGATGGGAATTGAAATTGAAATAATTTATTGTTGAACAATTCGGTGAAGCTTTTCTGGTGTGTTTGGCGTGCTTGTGGCTGCTTCTGTCGTATTGTCGTGCGCTAAATTTATTTTAATTAAAAATGTCTTAATTTAATTTTTCGAAACGAGCGCGCCCAGAAATGTATGGCATTTAATTGCTTGGTAACCCAGTCGATCCACATCGGTGAATATTGTTGTGTCTTTGGGTTCAGATCTACATATGTACCTTGTTTCTTCGACCCAACTAGGCGCAGTGAGAAGCGCGTAGAGAGGCGCAAGTCTGTCGGCATACTGTTAGTGGCCTGTTAGCTATTTGGTTGCCCAATTGGAGGAGCAAACCAATTAGCAACAAATCGAGTCTCCCAGTTAATTGCTAGCGCTCACAGACCTCAGGCAACACCAGATCAGATCGGTTCGGATCAGATTAGCGTAATGAGACACTGAGGATCCGACGCAGGGTAGCCAGAAACGAGTGAAACGCCAGCACTCCGAGAAGCCAGAACGCATGTTACAGTTGCACTTCTATTCGAATCATGCGGGTCGCCTGGTGCTCGGCGGTGGCAGCGGTCGCCCGGCCGACGTCCTTTGTTACCCTTTGGAGAGCATCAAAGAGTTCGAGCAGATCTCTGAGGCCTGGAAGCGTCTGCTAGCCGAGTTGCTCAAGAAAGGTGCCCACCACAGACTCCCCATAATTTGCAGATCAACCACAAAATATCTCTCTGACTTGGGCATTGATTATCCCTCACGTATTTGTGTTATCCTTTTTTTGCAGAGGAGGACGATTCACAGATCTTCGTAAAGTTCTTTCGCTTTCACAAGTGCTATGATCTGATACCCACCTCCGCGAAACTGGTTGTCTTTGACACGCAGCTGCTCGTAAAGAAGGCCTTCTACGCACTGGTCTACAACGGGGTGCGAGCAGCACCGCTCTGGAATTCAGAGAAGCAGCAGTTTGTGGGCATGCTGACCATCACGGACTTTATCAAGATCCTGCAAATGTATTACAAGTCGCCCAACGCGTCCATGGAGCAGCTGGAGGAGCACAAACTGGACACGTGGCGAAGTGAGTAGTCTATTCGGTAATCACCTCTAGAACGAAACTGACTGAATTGCCCTTCAGGTGTACTGCACAACCAGGTGATGCCATTGGTCAGCATCGGGCCAGATGCCTCCCTCTACGATGCCATCAAAATTCTCATCCACAGCCGTATTCATCGCCTGCCCGTCATCGACCCGGCAACCGGCAATGTCCTCTACATCTTGACACATAAACGCATTCTGAGGTTCCTCTTCCTATACGTAAGTCCTTGCCGTGCTTCTTCCGCCGCACGTACAGAATATTAAAAGGTCGTTGTTTCGTTCAGATTAATGAATTACCAAAGCCCGCTTACATGCAAAGGAGTTTGCGCGAACTGAAGATTGGCACCTACAATAACATCGAGACCGCCGATGAGACGACGAGCATTATCACGGCGCTCAAGAAGTTTGTGGAGCGCCGTGTCTCGGCGCTGCCGCTAGTGGATGCCGAGGGACGGCTCGTCGATATCTATGCAAAGTTTGATGTGATTGTAAGTAGACCACAAAAAATAGTTTGCAAATTCTTATTTTGTGTTAATACAACCTACGTGTTCTTTAGAATCTCGCCGCGGAGAAAACCTACAACGATCTCGATGTGTCCCTGCGCAAGGCCAATGAGCACCGCAACGAGTGGTTCGAGGGCGTGCAGAAGTGCAATCTGGATGAGTCGCTTTATACGATCATGGAGCGCATCGTTCGCGCAGAGGTGCATCGCTTGGTGGTGGTCGACGAGCAGCGCAAGGTCATCGGCATCATTTCGCTGTCGGACATCCTGCTCTATCTGGTGCTGCGGCCCAGCGGCGAAGGCGTCGGCGGCTCGGAAAGCTCGTTACGGGCCTCCGATCCCGTCCTCCTGCGCAAGGTGGTCGAAGTGGAGATACCAGCCACAGCCACAGCGACAACGACAACGCCCCCGCCTCGCAGTCCGTCAGCCGGATCCGGCAATCGCAGCCTGATCGAAGACATACCCGAGGAGGAGCCGACGGCGCCTACGTCCAAGAGCAACGAGGCTGACAGTGATAACAACAAGTCCGCCAGTGAGGCGACGACGGAAGCAACAGCTAATGGTGATAGCGGCAACAGCCCCGTGGAAGTGTCCTTCGCCGATGAGGCGCACGAAGATGATGAAGCCGCCGACCATGTCGCGCGCAACAATTGTGATGATGACCAGGAGGACGAAGAAGAGGTGCTAGCGGAGATAGAGCACAAAAAGGCAACCGCCGCGGCGAGAGTGTCCGAAGGGGACGAGGATGGCCTAAGCAACGCCGTTTCCACCGCCTCCGCCTTGGGGCAGTCTCTAGCGACGCCCGCGTCGCGAGAGATGGCGCTGGTTAGTGAATAAACCATTAACTTAAACACAAGCTAAACAGATTCAGCTGCAGCAAGGAAAACAGAAACAGAAACACTAAAGGAAACGGAAACAAATGCTAAAACAATAACTAAGAGAACCCAAAACAACAATAATGATAAAGCAGAGAAAATTATATTTGAATATTACTAGTTGTTAAGGATATATTATTATTACAATTATGAAATATTATGTATTTTACAACAACCAACTAAAAGCAAAACAAAAACAAACGCTGTTATCAAAATGTTTATATATACACAACACACAAACACAAACACAAAAACCGAAAACAAAACAAATTACATTAGAGTGTCTTTAAATTTTAAACGATGTAATTGATTATTATTATATGATAGTACAGTACAAGTGAGACATTGCGTTTTATTCAATTTATTTATGCACTTACCTATGGCTTATGGGATTATTATTATTAAATTAAATAGAAAACCCTCCCCTACTTCATTTTCCTAATGCGGATTGTTCGCTTTCATTTCCTTTATTAGCATCTTAACCAAGAATCACAAATAAGAGTACCATCAGTTTTGAAAGATTTTTTTAAAAATAAAATAAACTTTTATAACCAATTTTGTTCTTATCTTTAAATTTTAATTAAAAAGTAGACTAATTATTATTTTTCCATTTTTATAAAAAATTGAGTTACAACTTTTTACAATTATTGTCCTATTTTTATTTCAAAATATTGAAAAAACAGTATTCTAAAAATTTAAAATAACAGATATAACTACACTATTATATAAAAATTAAAAAAAAATATATATGTTTATCAACGTTTTTATTAAATGTTGAATAATAAGAATTATATTCCCTTTTTATCTATATATTTGGAAAAAAAAACTCCTATTTTATTATTTTTATTATAAAAGTTACAACTGTTACGAATTTTTTCTGTTCCGATTCAATAAGGTCTTGATAACTTGTAATATAAGGGGCCCTACTATGATCAAATCCCAACCAATTATTTGATAATTTTCATAATTTTGTTGTTTATCTTACTCTTAACATAAATTATTATTACTCGATTTAACACAGTAAAAGTTTAATCTTGTACTTTGTACATTACAGGTCTACCTTATTACTTTAAAACAACATTCGTTTTAACACTTTTTTTCTGCGATTTTCCTTATTGTTTGGAAATGTACTTAATAAGTCAAATAAGAGAAAAGAAAGGTTAAATTAGATATAGCATTTATATGTTCAAGAAATTCATATTTGAAACAAATCCTTAATCATGAACTAAGAACGCTTCAGTCGAGTGGAGGAGTTTAAGGCAACAATTATGTATGAATATGAATCAGTGGTAGAAGTTGCGGCCCAATCGGCTCAGTCTCCAAACGTGGTTAGAGAACACGAAACCATAGACTTTAAAAATGTTCAGGGGTAAAAAAGGCAAATTTTCGAAATTAATCTTTGCATCTGAGAATAATTCCAGAACAGTTGTAACAGCAACAATTTGAACTGGCGCCAAATACCGATTCAAGTTCCAGCTGACTGCCGAAACAGCTGTAGCTGTGTCTGCGCGCCGCTGCGAATGTCTGGTTTACACGTGCAGTTGGAAATTTTGTTTTTCCTTTGTTTTTGCGCCATAAACAACGAGTGTGCAGTGCATCTCGGCCAGAATGAACCACTTCGAGATCCGGGAGATACCCGGCAAGGGTCGTGCCATGATCGCCACCAAAAACTTTGCGTCCGATGAGGTGATTTTTGAGGAGGAGCCGTTTGTGTCCAAACAGTTCTCGTGGAACGTGGCCTACGGGTATGCCGCCTGCGACCATTGCATGAGACCGCTGGAAACGGTGCTGGAGAATGTGCGTCGCCTAGCCAGCGACCCCAAGGTGGAGGTCCCTCTGCTGGAACACGACCCCACTGCCGTTTGGGTGGGCCAGTTCACTCAGTGCCCGCGCTGCAAAGTGCACTACTGCTCCGAAGACTGCCGCATGGAGGCCTACAAGCGTTACCATCGCGAGGCCTGTATGGGTGCATTCCGCTCCGATGACACGCATCCTATCAACGTGCTCAACGAGACGTGGAAGAAGATGCACTACCCGCCGGAAACGGGCAGCATTATGTTGATCGTGCGCCTGATGGCCCTGTACAAGCAGAGCCCAAAAAAGGCCGAGTTTCTCGAGCAGCTCCAATCCTTTCAAGCATTGATAGTCAATCGCGAGCAGAAGATCTACCACAAGATGCTGGGCGAGAATTTTGAGCAGCAAATGGAGCAGCTCTATAGAGCGTTCTGCAATGCATTCGCTGGAGAGGAGTTTTCCTTGGTATTCATTCAAACTTAAAAGATTACTTAAAGCATTTCTAAAAGTGTCCCTTGACTCGCCAGTTCACAACTCCCGATGCCTTCAAAACGCTAATGGGAATTATGGGCACCAATAGCCAGGGAATTGCGACCAGCGTGCTATCACAATGGGTAACCAAGGTTTCCGAACTGCCGCTGCCGGATGCCGACAAGGCGCAGCTGGACACGGTCATCGATGGACTCTACGCCAAGGTGGGAGAATGTAGGTACTAGTAACTTATTGCGAATGTGCTCTGCGTAATATTCCCGTTGCCCCTGTTTAGTTGCTGGCGAATTTCTAAACAACGAAGGCTCCGGACTGTACCTGCTTCAGAGCAAGATCAACCACAGCTGCGTGCCGAATGCCTGCTCCACATTTCCGTACTCAAACGACATTGTGGTGATGAAGACGCTGGCCCCTATCCAGGAGGGCGATGAAATCTGTATCTCCTACCTTGACGAGTGCATGTTGGAGCGGAGCCGTCACTCGAGACACAAGGTCCTGCGCGAAAACTACATTTTCGTCTGCCAGTGTCCAAAGTGCCGTGCCCAAGCCTCCGATCCCGACGTGACCAGCGATGAGAGCGAGGACGATGACGAAATGGATGACTACGAAGAAGACGACGACATGAACTAGAATAACTTGCATACCATGTTACTTTCCTTTTTTATCATCATAAAGCGTACCAGAGGATTTGCGTACAATTAAAACTAAGATAACGAATGGCAACTCAGCATCGTAAATTTTAGATCAAGGACAATATTAAATACTTGTACGAATTATAAATATATTATTCAGGATATACTCCCGAATCCCTGAACAGACCATCCTAATTACACACATATATACATACATATGCATGTACACTCGTACATGACGTTATACAACACTAGGCCATCAACAAGCTTTTTAGTAGCGCGATCCCTTGTATTTGAACTGGTTTTGCAAAGTGCGTAGAGAATCGAGAAAATATTCACATACTTGGATAGTTCTCACCGGAAACAGCAAAATATGCCACGACTCGCCTACCTCATCGCCATCCTATCCATCCTACACAGTGCCTGCGGCTTATACTTTCTCATGGGCGAAACTGAGCGCAGGTGCTTTATCCAGGAGGCGCCAGATGACACATTCGTGACTGGTAAGTGGTCGCAACCGACAGAGGCCACCACTAACTTCGAACTTTTGCCGGCACGAAGTGAACTACAAGGCGGAAGTGAGGGACCCTCAGCGCTCAAACGGTTTTATGCCCTTGTCCTCCGGCATTGGAATCCATTGGGAGGTGCGCGATAGCGACAAGAAGGTCGTTCTCTCACGCACCTACAACTCGGAGAGTCGCTTTTCATTTGCGACTCACTGGCCCGGCGACCACTCCATTTGCCTGCAGTCGAACAGCTCCGCCTTGTTCGAGGGCTCCCAGTTGCGCGTTCACTTGGATATTCGAGTGGGCAAGCCCACCGTGGACTATGAGGGTGTGACACAGAAGGAGAAGCTGGATCAAATGCAGCTAAAAATTCGGCAACTTCAGAATCAAGCTGAGAAAATCCTCAGAGACCAGAACTACCACCGCTTCCTCGAAGAGCAATTTCGCCGCGCGAATGATTGCATCTACTCTAGGATGGTCTGGTGGTCTATACTCCAGGTCCTGGTCCTTGTGTTCGTCTTTGCACACATTATCCGTAATTTAAATAAGCTGTCGTTCTTGCACAAAGCCTTTTGCAAGGTTCTTGGTGAGGAGACATTGGCCAGGGTAAGTGGAGGTGTTTGGTGAGTCGACTAATTGCATCCTTGGGTCCAATCAGTTCAAGACAGCAGAGGCTTACAACGCACTTATGGAACTTATTGGACCCGAAGGTCAGGGGGTTTCCAACAAGGCCATCTCGCAATGGATTACGCAGGTTTCGGATCAGGAACCAACAAGTGAGAATGAGCATATGGACATAAATAAAGTGATTTTAGGCCGAGTGAATGAATGTAAGTAATGCAATCCACTTGCCAAACTGGTTGCTAAGCATCCTCTTCCCACGCAGTTGTTGAAAAGTTTCTAAGAAAGGATTCACATGCAACTGCAAAAGGTCCCCAATACTACGCTTCCAACGTTAATTTGATGAACCTCCTGGCCGGCACACAGAGGGATCGCAGTGGCCACTTGACCGGCAACACCTTCTTGCTCGTCTGCGAATGCAAAGATTGCCAAGCCAAGGACTCAACGCAGAGTGCAGACTCGGGAAAATCATAAACTCGACTTTTGACGTCTTTCATGTAAATTTTTTCGTTTTGTTCTTGATATTCTATCAACAGGTCGCCCCTAAATATAAAGTAAATATATAAATAGCTAACAAATCTCAGGAGCTGCCTTCGGCACCGCCGGCGACTACGGGCGTCAGATTAATAAGGTTATTGCTGCTCTCGGCCAGTTCCGCGATGGAGACGCGGCCGCGTTGCTTAATAAATTTGGCCACCGCGGCCAGTTCCTCCTCCGAAACGTAGATAAACTTGCCGCGATCGTCGATGACACCAGTGATGGTGCCGTCAGCCTGCAGCTCCTGGATGCGGTCAATGGCCTGCTGCGTCTTCAGCTTGAAGGAGACTGCCAGATCCTCTAGAAGCACCACCTTGTTGTTTTTGAGATACTGTATGAAGTCGGCAAGGAGGTTGTCCTTCTCGTCGGCGTCGCCCTCCTCAAAGCCCTCTTCTTCTACGCTGAAGGCTGCCTTCATCTTCAGGTACTCCTCGTGCTCCTTTCGCTCACGCTCCTCCTTGGCCAGGCGCTCGGCCTCTATGCGCTTTCGCTCCGCCTCCGCCTCGAGGTCCTCCTGCTGCTTTCGCTCAGCGTCATCCTTGGCCTCCTTCGCCTTGCGCTGCTCGCGATCATGTAGCTCCTGCTCCCGCTGCAACCGCTTCTGCTCCTTGGCCTCCATCTTGGCCCGCTTCTTAGCGCCCATTTTCTCATCCAGCACAGCGCCCTGCGGTACGCGCGCTCCATCGGCCTCGGCGTCAGCCTCATTTTCATTATCGGAGTCGGCATGAGCTGCCTGGGCTGCAGCTCCAGCTGCCGGAGCAGCTGCAGCCGGGGCGTTCTGGCGCAGTCGATTGCGCTGGTTCCTGGCAATTTGGGCACGTCGCGGAACACCCTCCTGTGCACGTTGTGGGACGCCACGTTGGGGGGCCGCTACCCCTGGCTTAGTTTCTATTTGGGGTTATTGGTTAGTCGGATCTCAGAGAATCAATGACATTTCTTTTACCAGCAGCTGCGCAGGCATTTTTCTTTTGGAGGAGGTACAGAGTGATTATCACGACTAGCAGGGCCGTGGCGATCCCCACGAGAATGATCAGGTCCATTATCTCCTAAAGGAACGGATTGCACCCGATGTTTTGGCAAAAGTGTTTTGTAAACGTCAACAAAAGTGACACAGCTGCACAGCTGTTGCGACGGCGTTGCCAGGTCAAAGAAATATCGGGCTGTTGAAAACAGAGAAGATTGCGTGAGGATAAATATCGAAACTGGTGGTTTATAACTGACACTATGCGTATTACTCACACTTCAGATGAAATTTAATCTGCCAAAACTGATTATGATGTATAAATGTGTTAAGCTGGAGCTCTAAATTATTGTTTTCAGTGCATTCAAATAGCTCGTGCAGAGTCGTAGCCAAAGCTTGTCACGCTACCACCTCTATATGCCAAACACTAAATTCGATCTGGCACTTTTTCATATGACGTGTCGGCGAGCCTAACTTTGTTAAACTACCATTTGGAAAAGTCACAGCAAATAGCCGAAAATGCGCCATCAGTTTATCTGCCTGGTCCTGGTCCTGTGCGCCTTGCACAGCGCCTGCGGCCTGTACTTCCACATATCGGAGACGGAGCGCAAGTGCTTCATCGAGGAGGTTCCCGACGAGACGACGGTGATAGGTAAGCTGCCGCGTACAGAGTTATTGCCAACTCGAATGGCCAGCCCCAGCAACTAATCGGTATTTGCAGTGAACTACAAGGTGGAGCTGTACGATCCGCGCTCCAACGGATTCATGCCCTCGTCCCCCGGCATAGGAATGCATGTGGAGGTGCGGGATAGCGACGACAAGATAGTGCTGTCCCGAGTGTACAGCTCCCAGGGCCGCATCTCGTTTACCTCGCACACACCCGGAGAGCACGTCATCTGCATGTACTCCAACAGCACCGCCTGGTTCAGCGGCGCTCAGCTGCGCGTTCATTTGGACATCCAGGTGGGCGAGCACGCCATTGACTACGCCAATGTGGCTCAGAAGGAAAAGCTGACGGAGCTGCAACTGCGCATCCGGCAGCTTCTCGACCAGGTAGACCAGATCACCAAGGAGCAGAACTACCAGCGTTATCGCGAGGAGCGCTTCCGCCACACCAGCGAAAGCACAAACTCCCGGGTTCTCTGGTGGTCGCTGGCCCAGACCGTCGTGCTGGTCTGCATGGGCTTCTGGCAGATGCGCCACCTGAAGAGCTTCTTCGAGGCCAAGAAGCTGGTGTGATGTGGTCTGCTTCTCAGCTGCCTCACTGTTCCGTGTTTTTCTCCCCATTTGGCTTCCCCTGGTGAACGTGCGGCAAGAAATGCGAAATTCTTCGAAGGATCGATCATCATCAACCACCCACAAGCCTCGACTCCAAGCACTTCTAGTTTTAATTTCTTGTGCGTAATTTAATAAAAATCAAGTGTACAAAAACAGACAACGGGTACTGACTTGGTCCACTCCATCGCAGCAGTCAGCTGAGCCGAGTCCCGTGACTATGTTTGCCTCGCTGAGCTTGTCTTGGGCTTATCAGCAGCCTCCAGACAGATAACCTGTGGCGTCGGCGTTAACTCCCTAGTTTCAAGCTCCGCGCTGTCTGCATTGCGACTGCAACGAACTGCTCCAACTGCCCTTTATCTCGGGCGACGTTAGTAGCTCGTGGACCGCTCTGCTAGATGGTCGTCAGTCACGGCACAAATCCAACGTCAAACAATAAAGCGCGTTGTGGCTGCAGCCAAATCGACCCACAAAAGCCGCAACTCTGTAACCTGATCCGGACCGAAGCGCTTGCAAGTCAACAGCCCAGGCCTCCTCTCGCTCTCCGATTCAGTTCGTCTACGTCGGACTAGGTGCACGGCTGTGGAAAATGTTTCGCGCTACGGAAATCGGCAGCGAAGAAAGTGAGTCTGAGGGAAGATAAGATAAGATCTTCTAGGTAATCCTCCCCCACCTTCTGTCCATTACATGTGTGCTTATGTGCAGCCCTGCCCGCTTTGGCGGAATTAACCCAGGGTGAGGGACGGGATCTGGAGTGGGTCAGTTGGAGGGGTGAACAGCGAACCCTGCTGAAGAGGCCTCAGCGCAGCTCGCTGCCCAATTATGGCTTTGCTCCTCCGCCTATCCGCCTGGAGTACAGATATCCCCGCGCTGTCTTCTTCGTTCTGGCCACCAAGTTTTTCGAGGCTTTTGCTGCCAACGGCATACGCAGTAAGTGTAGTAGCCTAAGTACAATTCTTCGGCTTTGTCTGCTCGACGAAAATTCCAAATCCGGCTTATCAGCGCCAGAAACTCAAACACAGGGCTGTCTTTTTGTGACAGTCAAAAGGTCTAAGATGCACTTTGTTAAAGGAATATTTAAGTTGGAAGACATGCAACTTATAACAACAATATAACTTCTCATAAAATCATTTTCTATTTGTACATAAATTATTTCTGACCATATTTACATCCGACATTACACAGAATTTGATTATGTGTGCAAATATAAACTGGTTACTCTCAAGAAACACCAACGGCGGCCAAAACAGTAAAAGTTATCTAAAATTTTTGTTTTCCATGTATATAGTCATATTAAGAAGTGTTGAAACTGATTAACATTGACAGAATCTAGCATATTCTAAAAGAAATTTCGAAATATTCAAATCAGAATTCGAGAAAACGCGATGTTTTATTATTTTCGTGAAAAACATCATAAAATGTCATGTTTTGTTTTTATAAGAACTTCTGAAACAGAGGCTTTATGCTTTGTCTTTTACTTTCTAACATCACTCGAAGAAAGCAAGAGTAGAAATAAAATGTTTCTAGTTTGTCATTGTTTAGAATTCAATTTAAAAAAACTACTCAATATTATAAAGTCAAACGAAATACATTATAAGTATTAACCTATGCATAAAACATTCAAATTGATTGCATTAAAATCTTTAATCACGTTCCGCAAAAATCAGTGCTTAAACTTGTTTTTTGAAGAAGTGAATTTTGTACGGTCATGTGGAAATGCCTTACATTTTCGTAATTATCTTGAAAACGAACGAACAAAATTGATCTTATTACCAATTATAGTGCTAACCAAGAGCTATACATAAGTTTCAAATTTTGTAAAATTAAGAACAAGCCTTGGCACATGTTTTTTTTTTTAGTTTGAAAGCGTGAAAATGTATATTATATGTACATAAATATATTTCAAATTTTGAAAATCGGTATGAAATTTTGACAAACTGACCGTAAGTTTTAAAATCATTTTAGTGGTATAATCTGGTAAAAAACAAAGACAGTCATACACGTCTCCAAATCTGGAATGCAAAACAACCAAAGACTATTTTCACATTTTGGGGACCGTAACATACAGTTTGACATGGAATTCTTTGCAAAACAAAAAATCCCCATTAAACTTGCTTTTCATTGAAAATTGAAAACGCAAGAGATTTTTCACTTTTTTTTTCTATAATATGTTAAGGATGTATCCATATAAAAAACAAAATTTGAATATTTCAACTTAAGAAATAGTAAAACTTTACAAAAAAATAAACATTGCAATTATTCAGTTTGTTTGTTTGCAATTTGCAAACACTTCGCGGGCTTATACCAATAACTTCAAGTCTACATTACATATTATGCTAATATGGAGTCCTTTTTCATCCATTACAACATGGAAACGTCGATAAATCGAATTTATGAGACTTTTTAGGTCATAACACTGAGGTATTTTCTTACATTCCTCCTGCATGGCTGTAATTAAGGCATTCTTATTGTTGGAGCCCGTTTAGCAACTTTTTTCTTTAGCAAAGCCCACAAATTCTCCATTGGATTTAAGTCAGGGCTTTTGGGCAGGAGTATCGATGGCCTTGCTGCAGTTGTACAGCAACCATGTCCTGCACAGAATCGATTTATGTTTGGGATACATATGTATGTAAACTCGTAATATTTATTTTTTTAACATTAATTATAAATTTACCTAATGTTTTTATACCTTTGCAGGGCATTATAATTTCAGTCAGAAGATTTTCAAAAGAATGTAAAACTGTAACTGTCAAACTGTAAACATAATAACTATAGGTAAAATGTAAAAAAACTCTGTTTAGTGTGTGTTCTCAGCATTTAAATTTATAATATAAATATCAAAATCAAATCATTATATTGTATGTACAAGTATACTACTTTTATTTATTTTTTTCTTATTTTTTAACCAAATTCTTAATGATCCAATTGCAATCTGCAAGGGTATACTCGGGTATACAAGGGTATATTCGGCACGCCGAAGTTAGCTTCCATTCTTGTTTTAACATTAATTAGAATTTAAAAATATTTATTTTCTAACTTTATTCCCATTTCTCCTAAACAAAATTATGTATATTCATATAAAAAGTTTTAATCTGACTATCGCAGAAAATGTTTTATTATATTACTCCAATGTAATAGTTTCCTTCCGCATCTCGATCTTGTTGCTCGTCGCCACAACGTGGACCGGCGTCCACTGTGATAATTGATTCTTTATTTTTATTTTATTACAATGTTTTCGCATAATATGGCACAGTCTCGATTGCAGCGGCGACCTTCGTTTCATTGTCAAGAAATCGAGATTGATGGCGGCCGGCGGCTAACCGATTAAGAATTATTTAATTAAATTTCAGCAATACTCGCCCTCTATCTGCGCGACGATCTCAACTTCACGGAGAGCTTCTCCACGGTGGTGCTGCACATCTTCAACTTTTTTGGTCAGTTCTGCCCCATCATTGGCGCGATCCTGGCGGACAGCTACATGGGCAATGTGCGCACAATATCGGCCTTTAGTTTTCTATACGCCTTCGGATGGCTCCTGCTCACGTTGACCTCCCTGCCCAACATGACAGTTTCCTTGGTGTGAGTTATGCGTTAATATAGATTTCTTTCGTATTTATAGTGTATCCTTTATGTTAGCCTGCTGGTGTCGATCGCCTTGCTTTTCATAGCCGTGGGCAATGGTTCCATTCGCGCCTGCATCACCTCGTTGGGAGCCCTGCAGTTTAAGCTACCAGAGCAGGGCGTCCACCTGGCCGAGTACTTCTCTTTCTACTATTTCGTTTACTACTTCGGCATCTTCCTGAGCAAGATAATTCCGCCGCTGGTGCGGGCCAACACGCAGTGCTTCAACAAGACGGAGTGCTACCCGGCCGTATTCGGCACCCTGGGCAGTGCCTTTCTGATGGCCTGGTGTGAGTATCCATTGGTTAATTCTCTTTGAATTAAACCCATCGGTGATGTCAGTTATCTTTCTGGTCGGAAAGTGTTTCTACAAGGCCGAGAAGCTGGCCGAAGACAACATACTCTTTAAGTTCTGTGGCTGTATAAAAACGGGTCTGGTGGAGAAGTGGCGGCGCCGCAGGTCCCCGAAGCGTTCCAGCTACTGGCTCCACAACGCAGTTGGAGCCTATGACGAGGGTTTCGTCAATGATGTATCGCGGGTTTTGAGGGTGAGTTGAGAAGCTCACAGACTTGCTTCTATTAACGAGTGCCATGATCTCTAGATTTCCAAGCTGTTTATCCCGCTGCCCTTTTATTTCGCCCTGCTGGCGCAGCAGGACTCCAGCTGGACCTTCCAAGCCACCCAAATGAACACCACAGTATTGGGCGTGACCATCCAACCGGATCAGGCCAAGGCCGTCGGGCCCATCTTCCTCTTCATGCTCATACCCCTGTGGCAGTACATAACGGTTCCTCTGTTGCGACGCTACCTAAACTGGGAACTGCAGCCACTCCACAGTGTGACCGTGGGCGGGATTTTTTCTGCCGGCGCTTTCTTTTGCGCGGGTGCTGTGCAAGAACGCATTATGGTGAGAGTGAGAAATCCACCGTTTCCAGGTCCCCTGCCATTCACCTAGCACATTTTTGCAGAATTCGCCCGTCCAAACGGTCAGCATAGCCTGGCAGCTGCCACAGTTTCTGCTCCTCATGATGGGCGAACTGCTGCTCTCGATTCCGGGCTTACAGTTCGCCTTCACCCAAGCCCCAACCACCATGAAGTCTGTGGTTACGGCTGCCTGGTTCCTGAACAATGCCTTCGGGAACCTCATCGTTGTTCTGGTCACGGAGCTGGCTCTGCTCAGCTCCCAAGTGGCAGAGTACTTCTTCTATGCGGTGGTCATGCTGGTATGCATCATCATCTTCGCCCTGTTGGCGTTTGATTACACCCTGCAGGAGCGGAAGGGGGGCCTTTACGTTCGGGGCTTGGACAGCGACCCGGAGGATCGGGATGTGCCCAGCACGAGCCGCAGTGACAGCATTTAATCTAGGTGGCTACATTGACATCACTGGTAATTTATTGAGACACGCACACATGCACACACGCATTAAACTAAAAATAAATATGTAAACACAAAGTTAAGTTAGGGTCAGTCGATAATTTTGAACATGTACTGCAGCTCCAGGTGGCAATCATCGGGCAAATCGGTGCAGTGGACAGCGTTCTGCACCTTCGATTTGCCGAACTTGGCGCGCAGCGTGTGCGGGCGCAGCAGCTTGGCGATCTCCGGGTCCATGGGGCCACAGAAGTTGCGGAACTCTTTGTGCGCCTGCTTGTCGGGATCGACGCACGCGATCTCCAGGCACATGCACACCCCGCTGGCCAACTGCGCCACCATGGGTATGTACTCGGGCAGCACGCCGCGGTACACCTCGTAGAACTCCTCGCAGTTGATGCGCGCCATCAGGATCATGCGCATGGCCGTCACCCGGAAGCCGTTGGCCAGAATCTCGGAAACGATGTCGCCCAGCAGACCGTCCTTGATGCTGTGCGGCTTGATAATGGCTAGCGTGGTATTTTGGAACAGGCACTCCTTGATGATGCTGTGGCTCGACTCGAAGAAGAACCGCAGGTCCATCACCACGTCGTTATCGCTGTCCGAGTAGTAAAACCCGTAGCGGATCTCCTCGCACTCGCAGAGCTCCTCCAGGCCGGGCGGCAGCTTCACAGTGGCCTCCACCTCGGTGCTTTTGTAGTTGGCGCAGGCCTTCATGGTCTCGACCACGTTGTCCCCTATTAACTCCAGGCTAATAGCCGGACCAGCCAGCACTTCGTTCATCAGGACACTGGGGTTGGATGGAAGAGTAAATTTAAACCATTCGTGCGCCGTGCTACTCACGAGCTGGAGACGTTGGTCTTGTCCTTGCCGGATAGGAACTGAGTGGCCATCTTGGGTGTGAGATCTACCATCAAGCCTTGGTTTATGTTGATCTTGTTGTCGATCAGCGTCTTCAGAAACTTGCCGAGATGCTTCGTCCACATGCTGTTTTTCAAAAGTACAAAGCCCCTGAAAGGAAATGGGCAGGCAATTATGGGCAAGGCAGCGAGGTGGCTGGCATACCATAATACCTACTTTTTGCGATACTTGGCAAGGTTGGTTCGCGTAATGTCGTCCGCATAATCCACAATGTCGAACTGCCGGCCAAACACATTAATCTTGGATCCGACAAAAAAGTCGCGCTGCGTCAGCTCTGGAATCTTGGTGCGGCGCAAGAAGGTTCGCTTGTTGCGCTGGTCAAACTGGCAAAGGAACAGCGTGTAAGTGCGAGGCATCTGTGGGCTACTCTGGCCAAGATGACTTACCACCTCGACCGCTTTGTCGGCCATATAGTAGGTGATCAGGAAAGTGCGGATTATGCCTGCTTCCGCGTGGTACCACTCGGCCAGGAAGGCCAGACGACGTTCGTTCGCCGGAATCGCAGCTGGTTTCATCTCGATGCTGGGCTCTGCTGGCTATTCCGTTCGGTGACTTGACACCAAGTCCAGGTTTCCCGAATGGAAACACCTTGACTGCTTGCTACTTTTAAGTTTGCTTCTTCTTCCCCGCGTTTCCACAGCAACAGTGCTGCCAACGCAACCAAACAAGCAACTGTGCGCAAAATTCAAAACAACAATGAGCAGTTTAGGATCTTCAAGCCATCAGTGCTCACCATAGGCAAAAGACTATGAAATATTGGATAACAACAGCCGCTAAAATTTATTATTTCATTAACAATTGTGTCCATTATTAGTTAATATATTAACTATGTTTATATTTTTTTTAATTAAGAATCATAAGAAAAAAGAAAACAAGTCAAATAAAATAGATTAAATGTACATATACAGGTTTAAATTGAAGTATTAGTTCTTCAAGTGTTAAATATAATTTCGAATTTGAAATCAGTTTATTTTATATTCTCTTCTTCCCAAGTAAAATAAAAAATAATGAATGAATCCTTTTCGGGGATCTGAACGTTTTTTGTGCTTCATTAGGAGGGTGAAAAAATGTACATATGTATATCTGCGTCAAAAAAATAAAAAGACTGACTCAGAACGATCATCTTCTCTTTTAAAACACTTTCCGAGTGTCCTACCGAAAAAAATAAAGGTAAGTCCAATTATATAGGCCACGTAATTCAAAATGTCG